>JAECUM010035267.1:0-13887 GCA_016617855.1 Megalonaias nervosa
GCTAAACATTATAAAATAACTGAGGCAGATATACCAAAATTTATTATACACGGAATTAACACCGATGAGCTGAAAAAACTGTCAATGATATTATCGATGAATACTTTCCAAAGATCATAGATGCGTGGAGAAAAATAAACCCACCGGCGATTATTCTCAAGCATGACAATGATCCATACAGTGTAGGTCGGCATGTATCACCAGGTGTTGTCGCGATCACATCAATGATCGCAGTTAATTTGGTGTGTGATGCTATTGATGGAAGTTATCAAGTAGATACTGAAAAATCCAGGCAGGAACAACAGGAATATCTTATATTCATTTACCCCCGAAGTACCTCTTGGCTTTATAATTGTGTCAGTGCCAGTTAATCCGATTTATCTGCGATGTCATAATCCGCTATTATCACGGATACACGTTAGACTTTACTGACCAAGCCGGAAACTTGCTTGATCTACGTCAAGCAGTTCTGGCAATAAGTTTGTACGTGAGATCGTGACTGATCTCTTCTCAAATTAAATTACACGAATAAATATAATGGATGGAATAATTGCCGAGATAGAAAAACTAACCCATGCACAACAATTGATGGTGTGTTATTATTGTCTAAACAAACTTCGTAGTAAGATTATCGATGATGTAATCGATATAGTAAAAAATTCTGAATTAATGGAAAAAAACAAACAAACAATAAATCGGAGTCAGAATAAATGTTATAATCTGAATCTGAATAAATATTATTATCAGAATCTGAATCTAAATGATCGGAATAAATATTATAATCAGAATATGAATCTAAATGATCGGAATAAATATTATAATCTGAATCAGAGTCAGAATAAAAAATAAAAATAAAATAATATAATGTGTCAGAATATATATTATTATCAGAATCTGAATCTGAATAAATATTATCAGAATAAAACCTAAAACCTAAAATAAAAATATTTCTAATTCAGAATAAATATTATAATCTGAATCTGAATCTTTTATTTTTTTTACTAAACAATAAAAAATAAATCAGAATAAAAATAAATACTATAATCTGATTCTTATCACAATGAAAATAGTATAATCTGAACCTGAGTCACTTTTATAATCCTTCTTGACTTTCATCAGTGACTTTGCAATCACGATCACGATCAGAAATAAATTATTTTATCTGTCGCACACGTGAACTCATAATCGTTTTTGTTTCGTATTGGCGTGATAACTCTGATCTAACTTTTTCGATCGCGTTTGCGAGTGAAACAAATTTTTTAATATCTTCATCATCGACATAAAGTAGAGATTGTTTCATTGCTTGTTGAAGTAACTTGATGACTCTATACTCAACTGCTAGTGTATATCTTCCATCATATTTCCGTTCCTGCAGCGCTTCAAAATCATTTATGATTTTATCAGGGTCCAATTGTTCTGATAATTCTATATCCTCGTCATTTAATTTTTAAATTTCAGAAATAATTGCATGAATATTTTCGGAATTAATTATATAATAAATATTTGTTTAAAATAAAAATATTTTCTGAATCTGAATCTGAATCAGAGTCAGAGTTAAATAAAATGAATCTGAATTAGAATAAAAAAATAAAAATAAATCTGAATCAGAGTCAGAATAAAATAAAATGAATCTGAATCAGAATAAAAATAAAAATAAATTAATCATAATAAATCTGAATAAAAATAATTAAAATGATAAATAAAATAAAATATTTCTAAACAAATATAAACAGTAGCAATGATGAGCGGTTATCATTCCACGGTGTCCCTTCTTTGGTCAGTATTCGCTGTGGAAGGTCCCTTCACTGATACCTTTCTTATGGCTTGCATGTTGGCACTCTTAAGATTTTTGTTCTGGCGACTTTCTTTCTAAATATTCTTGTGTGGGGTACCCTTCAATGAGATTTAGAGCTCAATGACTCTACTGTTTATCTTGGAGGTCCCAGTTTCAATTTCATGTACACCCCCCAAATCAAACCCCAGGGTGAGTGAAAAATACACCCACCACGTTGTTCGTGGTGAGAAGTGTGCATCAAATCCCTTGGGCCTTGGAACCCCCACTATATTAAGAAAATTGGCATCGTACAGTCTGTCACAGGAATTGAACCCCAGGCATCAGTATGGGAATCCAAAGATCTAACACTGCGCCACGGAGTCATTCTTACAAACATATGTTTCAGAAATTATTATGAAGTGACCTATGTTGGATAAGCAGACAATCTACTACACGCGATCAGCGTATACTGAATAAAATCACAATTATTGTAAACTGTAGCGTGGATTTATTTCAATTTCCAAACACACTTCATAAAATATACTGTTTAAAATATCTGTATTTCATAATTCTGCACAAGACGTCGGGAGTTAAAATACATGTTTGTCTGTATACCTGTTTCACCTGGATTTGTACACACACAAGGTGCGTGATTTATACTGATGTCACCTACACTGGATTACTGGATAAAAAGCAACCTACATGTGCTATCAGTTATACTGAATAAAATCACAATTAATGTAAACTGTAGCGTGGATTTATATCAATGTAAAGACACACTTCATAAAATATACTGTATAAAATATCTGCATTTCATAATCATTTTCTGCACAAAATGTCATTCGCGAGGTAAAAAATACATGTAGGTCTGTATATACAACTATGTTACCTGTCTTACAGGTAAGAGTTAAAAATAACTTACCTGGAATTTTACGCAGTTGAGAAACAGTGAAATGAAATAATCACGGCGCATTACGCACTTACAAGCGGGGTAACTGCTTAATTACTCTAGCGGAGAAATCATTGCTTGATGGAGTTATCTCTCTTCGTCATAATATAATAGGCACATAGCAAAATGTTATTTTCTGGTTACATTTTTGTGAATACGCCGATTTGGTTACATTATTTGCGACACTTTGTATTGAATACGTGTGAATATCAAAATATTTGCCAGCTGCATTCATTGATTCAAATATCATTTCTTCGCCAGTCTCCATCTTCACAGATTTAGCAACTTTCGGAAACTTACTATATTTGACCGTACCACCTCGTGCAGAATTCTGACTGTGTAATAGCTTGTAAGTTGCATAAAGAATTATCAAGTTTTCTGCCATTGATGTGTTCGATCACGAGTCCATCATTGATCAGTCCATGAAAACATTCATATACGAATCTATGAGATATATATATCTTTCTTTTCCAACAGTAAATCTGAGATAACAGTTTTTTTTTTAAACAGTACCGACTGGTTTTTTTAATCGACAGTGCCTAATTACACCATCACGAGATGCTTCATAATTCTTGATGATGGGATGTGTTACATATTCATTTTGCTTCATTTAGATAATAATGTTATTGTCTAAATTATTATTGTATTGTTAAGGTGAAAATCTGGCTAGATAGTCTTCGGCGCTTTTTATAGGAGATTTATTACCGACGCCATCGGCGTAATTTTTTTTAATCATAATATCGTTTCAGCTCTTTGTAGTTTTTACCACTACATTGCACACACAACTGCGTTTTTCCTCTGACCCCAACACCACGTTTCAAGCACGGTTTTGGTCCTAGACTTCCGCGCCGAACGCTTTGCATGTGACAGCCACAGAATTAATTTACGCAGGTTTTGTTACAAGGAAGTCAAAAACCGATCATGAGCCACTTGCATTTATTCTTTGCTTCAATCATTATATATTTAATCAAACTTTAATTTAAATATATATTTGGCTCAATTATAATATGGAGGAATTTATGAGATTATCTGCGATTAAGCCCTCTAAAGCCAGATTCGATCTCGACAGAATAACCCCTCAATTACCAAGGCGAGCGTTGGTTGATTTAACAAATAAAACTTTAATCAATCGTATCAGTGAAGCCAAGAGAGAATTTTGCGATGATGGTGCAGCTCATGTACGGTCAACATTTAGAATTGTACGCAACGCCGGTGTTGTTGCCGATGGTGTTGTCGATGCTACAATGAATGATAAACGATCATCGACAATTATTAATTATCTCGACGCTACACGAAAATATATTTTTCAAATAAAATTTATCGTAGCAACAGACGACGACACATGGATTATCCGCGACAAATGTGACCCTGTTCGCGTGTCTCGTCAGGGTCATAGTGGAGATATTGTAACGATAAACAAAAATTCAAAACCAGGAATACTGACTGGAATTGATAGGCCTTATTATGAACGAGCATATCATGTAACGGCAGTTGTTTATGCGATATATCCACTGAATGATTAACCTAACGTGATAAATTTCTACCAATGAAAATTTCTCGCTTGAATTGTGTTGCTGAGCAAGTTACAGAACATTTCACAAATGCGAAACGAGGAAACGGTTTAACGGATCTAAGGAGTAAAAAAATAAATGAGTGGGCAGAAACAGTTAAAGATACTGGAGCGTCTATCAAAGATGTTGCTGAACTGGAAAAAAAAAAAAAAGATTTCCAATAAGAGTGAAGACATTAATCGGAGAGATTTTATACGAATCGAAATATAAAAGAAATGGAACTACGATAGAAATTATTGATCATAATGCACATGCGTGGACTTCGGATATAACAATATTTCCCCAAAATCGAACTGTTAAATTCTATAACGGCGATATGTTTGATTTTATCAGAAATATCAGCAAGAGTGACCCTGTATCCGTGTGGTTGTTTCAGAGTTCAGAATCTGTGAACAGCGATAAAAATCGCTATGATCAGTTTGTACGGCCTAATGGGGATATTTATCGTACAGAATATCTCCACGACGAAACGAAAAATCTTGCGATGAAAAACGCGAACGATGACTATGTCATCGGTGATGAAATCACTATCAAACTATTACTCAGTCATTGTTTTACCGTTCCGTCAGTTGCTGCACATGCTGCTTAGAAGAAAAATTCATGGAAACCAACACGATAGGAATTTCTTGAAGACGTGCAGCTAAGCTGCATAGAATACGGACACGGCGGATTATGGAGTACTAAATACGATCACAAAGATGTTATTTCCGTCGACATGGTTGCATGTTATCCCGGAAGTTTTCTTGGATACGGAGAATGTTCTGAGTATTTCAAGCGATTTGCTCATCCAACACACGAGATGACCAGAGTTGCGATAAATGGACCTTTACCTAATTTTGACCTGACCAGATTTGCTAAAATTATGTCATTTGAGTTCACTCGGAATCTTCATCCGATTGTTTATGTTTTGTTTTGGGAGACATTTTTCAGAAAAATGTTGGGTTCCAACAGTTTTAGTTAGAAATATGATTCATGCGGAAATTTTAGTATCATCGACATTCAGTGAAGCAATTGTATCGTATAATTCTCAAAAACAAGTTTGGTTACCACAGCAGAAGAAATACTCCGATGATGAAAATCCTGATATAACTGATTATGAAAATAAAATCGCAAAGGATTCTGGGAGAAAATAATTGGTAAATTTACGCAAGGTGAATCATATGATCACAAACGACATTGTTGTAGATTAATCACGAATGATGCGGAATTGGATTTTATAATTGCTGATACAACAGAGAGGCACTTTTATAGGCCGAGAAAATGTTTATTTATCTGATGGAACTAAATTTGGTACAATCGTAAGCTACACTGATGGTGAATCACCCCAGTTTGCTCATTTAAGATCTTCAATGCTTGCTTACATTTCAATAAATTTATTATCGATGATTAATCGATTTGCTGATATCGCGGTTAGGGTCGCTACAGATACATTTTATATCAATAAAAAATACACAGAATCACTGAAACAGTTAAAAATTTCCACTGACGCTGATTGGGGATCGTGGAGAATAAAACGAGAACAAATTCTTGATTATTCTGTATCAGCCGATTACATACCAGAGGAAATATATTATAAAAATAATCGTTTATCGGAATTATCATCGCTCCATCTGTGTTTGATCCTGTAACCCGTCATAAGACCTTTTATCTCAACGGATGCTGTGGTTCTGGTAAAACAACACGTGCGATTCAATTATTTCAACGATTAAATAAATCTGCCGATATGACTGTTTTGACACCCATACATAGATTTGCACGAGAAATGAACGAACGTGGAGTTAATTCGAATACATTTCACAGTTTCTTTCGATAGAAGGGAGAAACGTGGACTCTTGAGCGAATGGGTGAGAGACATATTCCTAAGATTATTATTTGGGATGAGATCTGTACAGTATCGTTGGAGGTATTAAAAATATTGCTGGATTGGATGTTAACGAGAAATACTGCGATTATCATGTGTGGTGATCATGGTCAACCACCACCGTTTGTTGGATCATCTCCGCACGAAAGGCTGAAAAAGTTCGTTGATTATTACGAGGAGATAACTGATGATCATAGAGCTATTGATGAAGCGCTGAAAGAATTTAAAAGATTGATCAGACTTTAGCCAGATAAAATTCAGTGGAAGATAATGCGTGAAGTAATTCCTGAGACTACGATTAATGATTTTTGGAATTTATGGAAGCCCACTGATTTGATAGTCGAAAGTCGGAAGATAGTTCGTGAGACATTTCAGGAGAAATTATTTCTGTTACACAAGGAAAGATTTTCGGATTTGCCTGTTCCTCTTTGTTATCGCCCAGCAGATACACGAAAACAGAGTATAAAAGTTGATATTCCAGGAACGAATGAGAAACAACAACTCGTTCTTAATCATATTGTTGCTGATGATGTTAGCGCAGTTCAGAACGCGTTAACGATGGATAAGCCATCATGGACGTTAGGGTACGCTATGACGATTCACTCGTCACAGGGATTGACTATATCTAATACAAATATCTGGATTGTCAATGATCGGACCGAATGGTCAAATTTAGTTTATCTAGCGGTGTCGAGAGTCAGAAAAATATCTCAGCCGAAGAGAGTTGTAATAGATCACGTGATGACCGAGGAGATAACTGATAGAAATATTAAAGATATTGTCAGGAAAAAGTTAGTTGGTTATCATCAGTCTGACAAAAAAATAAACGTGATTTTGATTTCGATGTTGATTTTATCATGACACTGAAACAACAACAGAATAATCATTGTGCGAGCTGTAATACAGCAATGATGTGGCAGTATTTGAATAATAATCCAAAACAATTCACCGTGAATAGAATTAATAGTAATGTGATATTGACCTATCTTGAGTGTAATCGACGTAGGGGTGCTATTGTTCTGCTTTTATAGAAGTGAATGCGGCGGTAATTATGTATCTTCAGGAATTACTTGTAACTGTTCACGTACAAATCCACGCTGAGGAGCAGTTGAATCTAGTCTGTAGATTGCAGGTCTACTAGTGGATCTAACCACGCTGGCAATTTTATGTGTGGTCACACTCCAAATAGGATCAGTCGCTCTTTTTTATCACCTTCAAGTTCACCGGGTTCATATAAATATCTTACAGTCACATTAACCAGTACTGGTTGTTTTGAGGAAGAGTCACGTCGTTGTATTGGTATATTTTATTTGTGATCGCGCTAATGGGTTTCATGAAAGTTGCACGAGTAATTTCATTATTTAACGCAGCTATTACTCTTGGTAGTCTTTCAACCCATTCACGAGATCTTTTGTCCGCCTGAACTTTGTACAGGGACTTAAGGTCAGTGGATATTTCCGTTGCATACTGATATCCAAATAACCGCTCAGCAAGTGTTCGATTAAACCGTTCAACGATTGCCTGATCGCGATGAATTGCGGTATGTCCTCGTCTGATTTTGACATTATATTTTCTCATCAGAGATGATACTGCATCAAGAAATTCTTTGCCAGGATCAACCTGTAGTAGCTGTGGCTATCGTAGACCACCGCGTTGATAAATTCATTCAAAAGCAGATGCAACTTCAGTTGCTGTTTTAGTTGATAATGGTTCTGCTTCTTTATATTTACTTGCAATCTCAACGACGGTTAACGCGTATTTGTATGTGCGTGATTGACGTCTACCAGTTTTAATAGTATCATGAGGTAAAAACAAAATATCTGCTTGATGTACTTCGTTGGGAGTACTGACATCAAAATGTGCGTACTGAATTTGTTTAGGTGGTAGTAGATAAATTTGCCATATTGGCTGTCGTGCTAACCAATTTGCAGCAACAGAACGTACGACACCTGCTGCATCAGCAAGTTTACTAATCGCTTCTTTACCTCTCCAGTATCCTCTTGGGCTATAATAAATCGATTCCATTATAATAGTTATGAATGATTAATTACCAGCTTCTAGCACTAGTTTAGCTTTCATCGCAGATTTTACTAGGAAGCTAGCAGGTTTATCTCTGAGAGATTTATTTTTTATGGAATTTAACGAGTGAATCAACTTTACATCTGCAATATGTCGTTGTTGTAAATCTTTACTTTTATACGCAACGTCATGAATGTGGCACGCTTGATCAATCACATTTATTGGATACTCTCCAGTTCTCGGTTGGTCTCGTTCATCAGGTCGGATATTAAATCGGGTTTCAGGACCACAATAATTATATCCAGGAAGTTGTTTTTCTCCTGGGTATTTAGCCCATGGAGTTCCTGGTAATTTTCCCAGTTAAGCAGCGATATCACCACCTGTCTTCGTACGAGACGAAATAAATTTGTATTTGCTTGTACCACATTTTACACACTTGCCTGTAAGAGCAAGCTTTTTATTTTTTGTTATAACTGTTGTTAATCCACTGGTGGTGGTGGATGCTCTGCATCGAACACAATATAAATTCATATTATTTATTATATTTGTACAGCATGGATGTCACTGACAGCGACACGAAAGCAAGAGACAATCAAGCATCATGCAGCGTTACCAAATTCTATCAGAGCAATTATAATAGGTCCATCTGGGTCTGGTAGACGTAATTATTGCTTAATCTGATAATGAGATGGCTCAAGTGGGATAAGTTATATTTAGTGGCACCATCCGTACATGATCAGCGATGCTACGATGTGCTTAAAGATTTTAATGAAGAAGCGAAGTCGTTGGATGAAGATGATAATAATGATATTGTTGATTTTATCACCGATATTGATGAAGCTCCATCTGTGGATGATCTCGATGGACGTATTAATAATCTCGTAGTATATGATGATATAATGCTGGACAAACAATCAAATCCAGCTCGGATAGTTTCCAGAGGCAGACACAAAAATACAGATATAATTTATGTTACTCAGCGATATACACAAATACCTAAAGTGATCAGAGATAACTGTAATCTTTTAGTTGTATTTAATGGAGTCGATACACATACTCTGCGAAACATTCATCAGACTTGGTGTTCAGGGGATATGGATATGATTAAGTTCAAAAACTTCTTTTCAAAAGCGCAAGCTACCCCACACGCTACCCCACACGGATTTATCATGACAAATTTACACGATCCTCGTTCGAGATATCGTGTAGGTCTCGATAAAATTTTTGACTGAAAGACAGTAGCAGTGAGGGCGACGACAAAGAATGAGCGCGTCAGTAAACAAAACACGCCATAAAAAACAAAATCATAAACATCAAAAAATAAAGTAACAAAAACAAGCTAACCCAAATAGGAAAGTTTCGGGTCGGTTAGAGATTTCGGTTTAGACGTTATCGCATTCGTATTTTCGTTTTTGTTGGAAGCTTTAGTTTTCAGCGTAATCTCTAATTGAAAACTTTGAAGGATTCGCCCTCCCTGCTGCTCAACTCTCTTCTGTATTGGAAACGGCCACATGTCACGTTATCTACCCGGATCTATGGCAGTCCGCTAACGACAGTTAACAGTGTTCTGTATATTTAATTTGTATTGTTTGATGGCTTTTCTTAATGTTATGTATATCTGTATTTTGTACCTGACCTTTGTCCAAAATCAAGTTAATGGTGTACCTGAAAATTAGGTATTATTTGTAACCAACATAATACATAGCTAATATTTATCTATGAGTGTGGATTAAATATTCAAATGGTTGTTAATTGTAAACGTGTTTACTTCAATTTGGGTTAAAGATACAGTATTGATTCTGACCTTAAAAACTTCCAGAATGGTAACTTCCCCATTAAGTTAACAGAGTATTTCCAGAAAATGGTAATTGCAACCTAGGTCAAGTAGAGCGGTGTGTAATCTTGTTTACCTAAGAAGGGATGGTATTAACATTATTTGTTAGGAAATTAATTAGTCTGTGAATGTCGGCCAGTTATAAGGGTGGAGGAAGACCCCAGGCGCACTTTTCAGTCACAGAGAAACATATGGGTAGAACCATCGACCGCACGCTACTGGTCAGCGTTTCACATACAAATTGTGACGACACGAGTCGATCTCGAACCTGCAACGGTGAGAGGCGAGTGATCACTGATCATCGACCCAGACCACTTGGCCTCGGGGACCCCTTTAAACAGAAGGAAAGGGGTGTTTGGGTAATTTTTAACATTACATTTTTACAGTGTGTGTGTGTGTGTGTGTGTGTGTGTGTGTGTGTGTGTGTGTGTGTGTGTGTGTGTGTGTGTGTGATTTGGATTTTGAACGTAGCTTGAACAATTTTTCAGTCATATCGTTACGATGTCTGTAGTGTGGCAGTTTATAGTGATGTCTAGCATTGGGCATCATGCCGCAGACATGTAACATCATGTCCCATCCAGTCACACCAGACCGACCAGTCCTAACACTAACCTCTTAATGCTGAGCGCCAGGTGAGGCAGCTGCTAGTACCATTGATTATAAGTCTTTGACATGACTCGGCCGGGGTTCGAACCCGTGACCTCTCTTATCTCTTTATTTCTTCTCAGTATGTTATACTATCTACCATCTACTAATGATAGCTTTTGCTTAAATGAGCCTACAGTAATAATTTCTTTATCTACCCATCAAAACAATAGTTCAAACATGTAAAATCAAAACAAACAAACCCATTTGTTTACATGTTAAGTAATATCATTTCTGTAAAGTCTAAAAACGTGTTTTCATTTCCAGCAAGTAGTGAAGTAGGCCACTTTAGCGTCAATGGAAATGTCCATACAAAACCCCCCTGGGCCACTTTAGCCTTACAATCTTTAGCGTCAATGGGAATGTCCATACAAAACCCCCCTGGGCCACTTTAGCGTCAAGAGAAAGTTTAACATGGGTAATATTGGATCTGTATAGGGACACTGGACAATGGCAACATTGTTGCAAGTGGCTGACCTCAATCGGGCGGAACACTGGCAACAATGTTGCCAGTGGCTTACCTCAATTGGGCGGAACGGTGTGGCAAGGGGGGGATTGACTTGAATATGCGCTACTGTAGGGACAATTAGCGTCATAGACAGAGACATAGGGTTTACATATACAAACCATTTTGTATGTAAAAAAAAATTTTAGGCAAGAGAGCAACATTTTTTCGAGACAGATGAGTGGCCCTGAAAAGAGCCTTTGGGTTTCTTCTTCTTCTAATTCCTTCTTCTTCTCGTCCACCAGTACCTCAATTTTTGCATCACATTTTTCTTCTTCTTCTCATTCTTCCCCTCCTCCTCCTCTTTCTTCCTCTTCTCATTTCCTTCTTTTTCCATCTTCTCATTCCATAATCTCATTCTCTCTTTGTCCTCTATTTCTTCCTTTTCCTTCTTTTCCTGTTTTATCAGCTCCGTTAATATGTCTTTTCCTTTCTTCAAAATTATTGATCTCCATGGCCAATCTGTGTGGCCTATAAGCCCCAAACTGCATCCTGACCAACATTTCCTCCACCATACCAAACGTATCCACCACCTCTTGCAATTTTATCATTTTCTCCAAATGGTTTGTTGCCATTTTGTATTCAATGTTGAATGGCGACAGTGCGATCCAATCAAAGGATTTAAGTCGCCTATGCATGCTAAGTGCTTTCGCGACTGGTTAATACCCGCATTTCGGGTTCTGCAATTGGTCGGGTCTGTGAGATTGGTGCCTTCACAGCTCCGTGTTTATGTGCGATGCCGCACTTTTTATTTATGTCTGGCAGCGGCAAAGGAGGGAAGGACCCCGGAAGAGGGGCGCCAAAAGACACAGGAAGAGATTCGTGGCACACTCGCCCAACGCCAGGACGTACATTTTGATCAAATTATCTCCAGTAGTACTAGTGGACAGCCCTATCTCCAATGACGTGTAAGCCACCTGTGTAACTAGCCTAATGCAATTAGTTTTATAATTTTGTAATTTAAATGAATTAGGAAAGCTGAAATTTTGTGTACAAAGAGTACTTTTGTATTGCTGAAAGAGTATCAATCAGCTTGGTGTCAGCCATCCAACAGCCGTTAGGAACACGCAGATTTTACGTTGGTCGTTAATTTTGATGGAGGAACCAAAGGAACGAGTCTGTTTTGTGCATAGAGCTGTTATCGAAAGTGGTCTTCGATAGCCAAAGGAAGATTCTCATTGAGGAAGAAGAAAAAGGGGGGGGGGATTCCCGTCTTCTACCCCTGCTTGTCCGCCGCGGTATCGGGGCCTTAGTGGGAAATCTTTTGTCAACACTGGCTTGTTGACATCAGGATCCCACCCAGGTGTTTGCTAGTGTGTTTTCCCTAGCACCTGTTTGAGCCCCTTGCATCCGTTTGTTTTGATTGTCCGGGTGGATGTAGAAAGAGGGAATTTTGGAGTAGCAGGTAGAGCTTCCTGGACTACTCCATGGGATGGGTTTTCCTTTGAGTTTGTGGAGTAGCTGGTAGAGCTTCCCGGTCTACTCCTAGGCTTAGCCCGTTCGAGTTGGATAGACAATAGCACCTTCTTATGAGGTGAAATTCTCCCTCGAATTGGTTAGCTTTTGTTTGTCCGTCCGGGAGAGAAAAAAACATAAAAAATTTAAAAAATTAAAAAAGGGTGGGGGATTCCCCTCTTCTACCCCTGCTTGTCCGCCACGGTATCGGGGCCTTAGTGGGAAATCTTTTGTTAACACTGGCTTGTTGACATCAGGATCCCACCCAGGTGTTTGCTAGTGTGTTTTCCCTAGCACCTGTTTTGCGCTCCTTGCATCCGTTTGGCTTGATTGTCCGGGTGGGTGTAGAAAGAGGGAATTTTGGAGTAGCAGGTAGAGCTTCCTGGACTACTCCATGGGATGGGTTTTCCTTTGGGTTTGTGGAGTAGCTGGTAGAGCTTCCCGGTCTACTCCAAGGCTTGACCCGTTCGAGTTGGATAGACAATAGCACCTTCTTACGAGGTGGAATTGTCCCTCGAATTGGTTAGCTTTTGTTTGTCCGTCCGGGAGAAAAAAAGTGGAGTAGCAGGTAGAGCTTCCCGGTCTATTCCATGGCTTAGTCCGTTCGAGTTGGATAGACAATAGCACCTTCCTACGAGATGGAATTGTCCCTCTAATTGATTAGGTCCCTTTTTGTCCGTCCAAAAAAATTAAAAAAAAAGTAAAATAATTTTCGCCTCTTCTACCCCTGCTTGTCCGCCACGGTATCGGGGCCTTAGTGGGAAATCTTTTGTTAACACTGGCTTGTTGACATCAGGATCCCACCCAGGTGTTTGCTAGTATGTTTTCCCTAGCACCTGTTTTGCGCCCCTTGTATCTGTTTGGCTTGATTGTCCGGGTGGGTGTAGAGAGAGGAAATTTTGGAGTAACAGGTAGAGCTTTCTGGATTACTCCATGGGATAGGTTTTTCTTTCCGTTTGTGGAGTAGCAGGTAAAGCTTCCCGGTCTACTCCATGGCTTAGTCCGATCTAGTTTGATGAACAATAGCACCTTCTTACCAGGTGGAATCTCCAATTGGTGAACATTTGTTTGTCCGTCCGAAAAAAGCGGAGTCATCACTTGGACCGTGATCTTCCGTTTCCTGGTCATTTGTCCCTCGTTCTTCCCCATCTCCTGTCCTCCATTCCTTCTCCTTTTCCTGTCTTTCGCCTCTGCCTTAGTGTTTTGCCTACTTGGTTTAGTGAGTGTGCATGCAGGGGGTGATAAAGAAGGAAAGAGATGAGAAGACGTCTGGG
>JAECUM010035268.1:0-41898 GCA_016617855.1 Megalonaias nervosa
ATATTGTAACATATCCTGTGTGGCCAAAATCAGATTTTATTGACGATGAACGCTGGAGAAATTATCATCATCCCGGTGTAGGAATCGGTGGCGCAGATATTAAAGTCGTGGATGACAACACTGCGATGCTAAAATTTCATGTATGGAGTACCAACGGTTGGTTTGAAGATTTTGAAAATCAATTAATAGTTCAAAATAATAATAATGGCCGAGTTAACGAATAATCTATTACAACAGATCGTCACTAATACTACTCCGGTAAGAACCACAATGATATCGGCGAGTTCAACTTCGCCCAAATTCAGTATTAATTTTCCAACCGCAATTCCAGCTTCCGAGATAGGTCTAGCGCAATTACGGGTTTATTATAGTTGGCCCAACATTAGGTCAACGTCGTTTGATGGACTACAACCGAATGATTTATTAGTATTTGCGAAAAAAATAAACCCGATGGAACTCCCGATTGGCAAGTAGTTAGTATTCCAACGGGCAGTCATAAAATAGAACAGATCAATGAAGAATTCCAAAGCATAATAAAATCCATCACAGGACGCGAATCAAAGATTGCTATTACTGTTCATGAGCCAACACTGTTATCGGCGATCGAAATATTATCGCCGGATTACGCCGTTGATATTTATCAGTCGTCGATCAGGTCAGTATTAGGATGGTCAGATATTAAACCAACACATGAAGGTCCGCCACAACCACGTCTAGATGAATTTTTGACGACGGAGCAAAAATTTACAAAAACACCTGAATACAGAAATAATTATCCATGGAACGTTGACGAATATTTTATCGCCGATGGACAAAAACTATTTTTATTACCAGATTTTTATCGGATAGAAATTCCAACTGAACTGGGTCAAGGTTTTAGTAGTCCTACTTCTGATGTGTTTTTTGAACCAATCAAAACTGAATTTGATAGAATTCATAAATATGTAAAAAATTTAATTACTGACTTAACAATAAATTACAACGATGATGTAAAAAAAATATCATTGATTCAATTAAGCATCTAAACACAGTATTATCTGACTATAAATATATTATACGTATGATAGATGAAAACGCTAAATTTACTGAAGAATTATTTATTAAAAAATATGGTATCAATAAATTGAATCAACGTTTCGATATAAAAGATTATTTTAAAAATAATATTAGAAGTATTGATTATGATATTATTCCAAAAATTGAACTTAACATCGCAGATACATTTCCAAAAATCCTCGAATCATGGAGAAAAGTAATCCCACCAGCGAGTATTCTTCGACACGATAATGATGTCGCCGCGGGCATCGTCAACATCACATCAACGATTGCTGTCAATCTAGTATGTGACGTCGTCGACGGCAGTTATCAAGTTCACACTGATAAATCCAACCACCGCAATGGTATTGCGGAACAAGGATACATTCTCTACTCATTTACCCCTCAAGTCCCTCCAGGTTATTTGATTGTATCAGAACCGATCAACGTTGTTTATCTGAAATGTCACATACGTCTCTTATCACGGATAAATTTCAAACTTACTGACCAGTCTGGCCACTTGCTCGATCTTAGGTCGGAGTCGCTAAATGTAAACTTGTATGTACGTTCGTAATGACATCGTCATCAACGTCATCGTAGAGTGATTCCGCAACGAGAAGCAAAAGAAATATCAAATAATTAATTTTCTTTTGTTTTATGAGACAACGGGCCGTGATAGAACAATTATTTTTTTACGGTTTAAAATCAGCAGGGACAACTTTACAAGTAGGTATTCTAGCTTCGTCGTCGTTGTCACTGATGACTTCGTCAGTGATGCAGTCACTACAGTCACACTCAGTGACATCTTTAGCCAGTAATTCTTCCGCATTATCGTTTATCGACTCAGTCATCGCCATATATTTCAGCTGTTTTATACGAGCGTGTACGAGCCGCTTCGTTTCGTATTCATGAGATAAATCTGACCTAACTCGCTCGATGGCCCGTGATAACGGCACAAATAATTCCACTTGCGTATCAGTGATTGCCGCGAGGGATCGTAACATCGCCTGCTGAATTATCTTTATGAATCTATAATCGGCGGGCAGCGTATACCTATTTTCTGACCTACGAAATTGTAATGATTCAAAATCACTCATTATTTTTTCAGGATTAAGCTGGTCAGATATTTTCACGCCGTTGTTTTGTAATTTCTTAATAGCAGAAATAATTGATGTGATGTTTTCGTGATTCATTATTTTATATATTATAAATTATTTGTTTAAATAAAAATAGATTCATGAGTAAATATTTCTTAACAAAAATAAAATATTTGAGAAAATCTGACCAAAGTCACAATATTGTTGGGTATATTGCCTATCAAATTCATGAAATCTGTACACTTTTTGCAAACTGACGGGTATAATGCCCATCAAATTCATAAAATCTGACCAAAGTCACAATATTGTTGGGTATATTGCCCATCAAATTCATAAAATCTGTACAGAATTCATAAAAAAAATTAAATCAGAATAAATATTTATAAAAAATAAAATATTTTACAGAATCTGTACAGAATTCCAACACTGACGGGTATTATACCCATCAAATTCATAAAATCTGTATAGAATTCATAAAAAAATAAAATTTTATTATCATAAAAATATATTCTGAATCAGATAAATTATTTCTGAATCAGATAAATATACAAATTTCTGAATCAGATAAATTATTTCTGAATCACAAAAATATAAAAATACATTATTCCTGAATCAGATAAATATAAAAATATATTCTGAATCAGATAAATTATTTCTGAATCACATAAAAAAAAAATATATATATTTTATAAATTCAAAAATAGACATGATGCTCAGTTTACCATTCCACTGGGGTCCCTTCTGCCGCAAAGCCCTTACCAATAAGATCCTAATAGTCCTTGTTGGGGGCATCAAGCCACAGGCACTCTTCATGGTTAAGACCTGTTTTATGGTCCACAGGCACCTTATTGAGAATTTTTGGTCCGGCGGACATTCTTTTTGAATGCCCCTATGTGGATATCCTTCAGTGAGGTCACAAGGTCGCTACTTCACATCACCTGCTGTTTATTTTGGGGACGCAAGCGATTTCATGTAAACCCCCCCCCAAATCAAACCCCGGAGTAAGTGCAAAACTGCACCCACCACGTTGTTTGACGTGGAGGGGGTACATGATATCTCATGGGACTTGCTTGCGCCCCCACTATAATAGTATCTGTCGCCGAATGCAAGATAATATATCTTTAGCATTTTTGGAGACTCGAACACGCAGAGAGTCTGCACTAGTTGATCTGCACGCAGACGCCTTAACACCACCGCTATCGGAGCTCTACAAATATACAGTTAAATTTAAGTATATAAATATTCACACTGCCTCACAGTGACTGTACCACTGACTGTGACGTTGTCATGGTGAAATAACTGCTCTATCATCGTTTAGTGGATCTAACCATATCATATATATATATATATATATATATATATATATATATATATATATATATATATATATATATATATAATGAAATGGTTAGATCCACTAAACATCATACAGACCTCAGATCAATAAAATAATCACTGTATCCAGCGGCCGGTGACAATGTCACCTACACTGAAATAATATTCTGATTCTGAATAAATTCTGCAATTTTATATATTTCTGCCGTTTCTGTTTTGTTAAAATACTGTATTTTCAAGCTTCTTCGTGCAGTCAAGTGAGAACTATCTAGCAATGAATGCACTGGATCGATATTGTTCTAGCACATTCCGCCTACTGCAGAACTGCGTAGATTCATTTTGTATAGTGTCGTCTGCTGCGATCTATATGTGTACAATATAATCTCACGGCTGAGGTTTTTATGTTTTGTTTGAGGATATATTTTCTTCAATTAATACTTCCATATAGTTAAAATGTTTGGACTGGAGAGATATTTAAACTCTACGATTAGACTGTAGTATCATAGCTGCCTGATTACGCTATCAACGACGGGACAGATTCTTATCACTGAATATGTATAAGCAATAACAAAAAAGGGAGACAACTACTTGATTGCTCTATTAGCGATGACGGATTTATCTCTCTTTATTATATATACCGGAATGTAATTCTTTGATCGTATTTAACTGAATAAGCTGATTTAGTAATATTATTTGCCACACGTTGTACCGAACTCGGGTTAATACCAAAATATTTGGCAGCAGCATTCATTGATGGGAATATTATTTCTTCACCAGTATCTGCATTTGTGGATATAACTGACTTAGGAATTTTAGAACTAATGCCGGTGTTTCCAAGTGTAGAATTCTGACTTGGTGTAACAACACGCAAATTACTTAAAGAATTATCTGTCGGGTCTGAATTGATGTGATTAATTACAAATCCTTCTTCGATCGGACCATTAAAACACTCGTACAGAAATCTATGAAAGTAATAATTTTTATTTCCAGCACGGAATCTGAGATAACCAGTATTATTAACAAAACCAACTGGTTTTTTTTCGTTGACAGTGTCTGATGACACCATCAGGAGAAGCTTCATAATTTTTAATTATAGGATGTTGAACAAAAATTTGTTCCATTTGTATATATAATATTATTTGTCTAAATGATAATCTTGAAATCTGGCTAGATAGTCTTCAGCGGTTTTTAACGGAGACTCACCTGACAATTTCTTATCATAATATCGTTTCAACTCTCTGTATCTTTTAGCACCACACGCTACACATAACCGTGTTTCTCCTCTGACTCCAACACCGCATCGTAAACACGGTTTTTGTCCTAGACTACCTCTACGATAACTTTGCATATGTTGGCCACAGAATTAATTTACGCATGATTTATTACAAGGAGTTGAAAATCCATCCATGAGCCATCGGCATTGGTTGTTTGTTTGAATCATTATACATATAATTAAAGTTTAATTAAACATGTATCTTTGTCTTAAATATAGTATGGAGGAATTTGAGAGATTATCCACGATTGAACCTTCCACTGCAAGATTTGATCTTGACAAATTACCAAAATCTAAATTTAATTTTTCGATGCAAGATCTGTCTTTGATAAATAGTGATATAACCGATCGTATCCGTGAAGGTAAAAAAGAATTTCGCAATGATGGTGCGGCTCATACTTGGTCCACATTCAGGATTATGAGCGACAAAGGTGTTGTTGTTGATGCTGGAATGAGTGACGAGCGAGGTAAAAATATTATTAACTACCTTGATAATCAGCGATATATTATTTTAGTAAAATTTATTGTTCAGACAGATGATGATACTTGGATTATTTGTGACAAACGCGAACCTGTACGACTTCATACTGGAAATAATGCTGTCACATTAAATAATAAATCCAAGCCGGGAATATTGACCGGTATTGATAAACCATATTATGAACGGGCATATCCTGTTACTGCGGTTATATATGCAATATATCCGCAGAATAATAAACCCAGCGTTGATAATCTCAAACCGATGAAAATTTCAAGAATAAATTGTGTAGCTGAACAAGTTATAGAACATTTCTCAAAAGTAATACGCGGAAACGGTTTAACGGATATAAGACGCACAAAAATAAATGAGTGGGCAGAAACAGTTAAAGATACCGGAGCATCTGTCAGTGACTTTGCTAAGCTAGAAAAGAAATTAAAATTTCCAATAACAGTTAAAACACTGACCGGAGAAATTTTGTACAAACAGAAATATACAAAAAATATAGCTCCAATAACAATCATTGATCATAATGCACATGCATGGACTGATGCTGTAACAATATTTCCACGAGATAGGACAATCAGATTTTATGACGATTATATATTCGATGCCATCGGTTATATCAGGAAGAACGACCCTGTATCTGTTTGGTTATTTCAGAGTTCAGAATCCACATATTACGATCAATTTGTAAAACCTAACGGAGATATTTACCGTAGAGAATCTCTCCTTGAAGAAATGAAGAATCTTGCACTGAAATATAATTCTGATGATGTTGAAGTTGAACAGTTACTAAATAATTGTTTTACAGTTCCATCAGTTGCGGTACAGTTTGCTCAGAAGAAAAATTTATGGTCGCCGACACGATCAGAATTCCTTGAAGATGTTCAACGTAGTTGTGTCGACTATGGGTATGGCGGATTATGGAATACCAAATACGATCATCGTAAAGTTATATCTGTTGATATGGTTGCGTGTTATCCTGGAAGTTTTCTTGGATACGGAGAGTGTTTTAAATACTTTGATAGATTCGGACATCCCACACACGAAATGACGAGAGTGGCGATAAATGGACCATTACCTGATTTGGATTTAACCGGATTTGCTTGTGTAAAATCATTTACGTTTCGTAATAATCTTCATCCGATCGTTTATGCGTGGTTTGGTAGACATTTCTCTGAAAAAGATTGGGTTCCAACGGTGCTATTACAATACATGCTTGACGCTGAAATTTTAGTGTCTTTGAGTGTAAGTGAAGCTATTATATCATATCATTCGCAGAGACAAGTTTGGCTACCACAACAAAAGAAACATTCCCTGACAGATCCAGATGAAGATTGGGATACAATCGATTACGAAAATAAAGTTGCAAAAGATCTCGGCAGAAAAATAATTGGCAAATTTACTCAAGGTGGTTCGTATGATCATAAACGGTATTGTACAAGATTGATCATGGATGATGCTGAGTTAGATTTTATAATTACTGATACAACAAACAAAGGAACATTTGTAAGCAGAAGCAATGCTTATTTGTCAGATGGAACCAAACTAGGTACAATCGTTAGTTATGTTGATGGTGAGTCACCACAATTTACTCATTTAAGATCTTCTATGCTCGCTTACGTTTCTATAAATTTATTATCGATGATAAATAGATTTCCTAGTTACGCTGTCAGAGTTGCTACTGATTCATTTTATGTGGATAAAAAATATTTAGATTTGGTAAAACCGTTACTCGGTAGCGGCGAATGGGGATCGTGGCGAATAAAGCAAGAAAGTATACTCGACTATTCTGAAAGAGCAGATGTTGATATCGCGGAGACATACTACGGTAATGACAATCAAATACCAACATCAACCTCACCGTGTGTATTCGATCCCGTGGCTAGACATAAAACCATTTATCTCAATGGACCTGGAGGATCTGGCAAAACAACACGTGCGATTGAATTATTTCGGCAGAGTTCTTCAAACTCCGTTGATATGATTGTGCTGACACCTACACACGGACTAGTAAGAGAAATAAAACAACGAGGAGTAAAATCTCAAACTTATCATAGTTTCTTCAGATGGTGTGGAGACACGTGGACACCTGAGCGGATGGGTGAGAAATATATTCCGAAGATTATTATTTGGGATGAGATTTGTACTGTGTCGTTGGAAACACTAAAAATATTTCTTGATTGGTTACTGACAAAAAATACTGCGATAATTATGTGCGGCGATCATGGTCAACCACCACCTTTCGTTGGGCAGTCTCCGCACGAGTGGTTAAAATCATTTGTGGATTATTATGAAGAAATAAATGATGATCATAGAGCAATAGATGAACCTTTGAAAGAATTTAAAAGATTAATCAGACTACAGCCAGATAAAATGCAATTTGAGATAATGCGTGAAATAAATCCGGAAACTCCTGTAAATGATTTTTGGAATTTGTGGAGACCAAATGATTTGATAGTTGCGAGTAGAAAAATAGTTCGTGATGAATTACAAGAGAAATTATTCCTGCGTCACAAGGAAAGATTTCCAACGTTACCTGTACCATTATGTTATCGCCCAGCGGATACTCGACGACAGAATATTGAAGTTGATATTCCAGGAACAGATGAAAAACAAAATCTTGTGTTAAACGATATTGTTTTGGTTGATGTTGATGTTGTTGAGAGCGCGTTGAGTATGAATAACTCACCGTGGAAGCTAGGATATGCTATAACGATTCACTTATCACAAGGACTAACTATTACTGATACAAATATCTGGATTGTCGATGATAGAATCGAGTGGTCAAATTTAGTCTATCTAGCAGTATCTAGAGTCAAAAAAATATCTCAACTACACAGAGTTATCATAGACACCACAGAAAATAATGATCAAACTGTTAGTGATACCGAAGGTGTTATTGGCGTAATAAGAAAAAAACTATTTGGTTATAAGCAATGTGACAAAAAACAAATCGTGATTTTGATGACGATGTTGAATTTATTATGACGCTAAAACAACGACAGAATAATCGTTGTGTAATTTGCAACTGTAATATGTTGTGGAAGTATTCTTGTAATAATCCAAAACAATTTATCTTGGATAGAATTAATAGTGATCATGGTCATACACGTGATAATGTGACGCTGACCTGTCTTGAATGCAATCGACGCAGGGGCGCTAGTTTACAAAAGTGAACGTGGTGGTAATTGTGTGTCTTTAGGAATTACTTGTAATTGTTCGCGAACAAATCCACGCTGAGGAGCAGTTGAATCCAGTCTGTAGATTGCAGGTCTGCCAGTGGATCTTACCACGCTAGAAATTTTATGTGTGGTCCCACTCCAGATAGGATCAGTTGCTTTTTTTTTACCACCTTCAAGTTCACCGGGTTCACATAAATAGCTGACAGTCACATTACCTAATACTGGTTGAGAGGAAGATTCACGTTGTTGTCCGTAGCCATCGCTACGAGGTATATATATTTTTTTGTGATTGCATTAGAAGGTTTCATAGAAGTTGCACGAGTAATTTCATTATTTAGCGCAGCTATCACACTTGGTAACCTTGCAACCCATTCGCGAGATCTTGTATCTGTATAAATTATTTCCTTTGCATACTGGTATCCAAATAACCGCTCAGCAAGTGTTCGATTAAATCGTCCAACGATTGCCTGATCACGATGAATTTCCGTGTGTCCTCGTCTGATTTTGACATTATGTTTTTTCCTCAACGATGATACTGCACCAAGAAACTCTTTGCCAGGATCAACCTGTAGCAACTGTGGCCATCGTAGACCACCACGTTGAGAAATTCGTTCAAACGCAGATGCACCTTCAGTTGCTGTCTTTGTTGACAGTGGTTCCGCTTCTTTATATCTACTTGCAACATCAACGACAGTTAGCGCGTATTTGTATGTGCGTGATTGACGTCTACTAATTTTAATGGTATCATGTGGTAAAAATAAAATATCTGCTTGATGAACTTCATTAGGGGTGCTGACATCAAAATGTGCATACTGAATTTTTTTAGGTGGTGGTAGATAAATTTGCCATATTGCTTGTCGTGCTAACCACGCTGCAGCAACAATTCGTGAAACCTTTGCAGCTTCAGCGAGTTTGGTAATCGCTGCTTTGCCCTTCCAATATCCTCTTGGGGAATAATAAATAGACTCCATTATAATAATCATATTCTTAATTACCCAGCCCCTAACATAATTTTGCCTTTCATACCAGCTTTTACCAGAAAAACAGCTAATTTTTCTCGAAACGATTTATCTTTCATATTATTTATGGCATGAATTAATTTGATATCAGCGAGATGTCGTTGTTGTAAATCTTTACTTCGATAAGCAATATCATGAACGTAACACGCTTGATCAATCTTATTTATTGGATGCTCTCCAGGTCGAGGTTGATCTTGATTGTCGAGACGAATATCTAAACGAGTCCCAGGTCCACAATAATTATAATCCGGTAAGTGTTTTTCCCCGAGATATTTCGCCCACGGTAATCGTGGTAGTTTTCCCAACGCTGTAGCTGCGTCACTGCCAACTTTGTATTTGTTAGAAATAAATTTGTATTTTTTTGTGCCACACTTTTCACACTTACCTGTCAGTGCGCGTTTTTTATTTTTTGTTATTATTGTTGTTAATCCAGTGGTTTACGTGGCTGCACGGCATCGAACACAATATAAATTCATATTATTTATTATTATGGATATAATTGACTTTTCGGCGACACGAAAACAAGAACCAGTAAAGCATCACCCAGAGCTACCGAATTCTATCAGGATGATCATCATAGGTCCATCTGGATCAGGTAAAACACAATTATTGCTTAATCTGATAATGAGATGGCTGAAGTGGGATAAATTATATTTAGTAGTTCCATCTGTAGATGATCAGCGATGCTATGAAGTACTTAAATATTTTAATGAAAATGCAAAATTGTTAAATGAAGACAGTGACGTTATTGATTTTGTCACTGATATTGATGAAGCGCCATCTGTAGATGATCTTGATGGAAGCATTAATAATTTAGTAGTATACGATGATGTCATGCTGGACAAACAATCAAATCCAGCTAGGATATTTTCTCGAGGTAGACATAAAAATACAGACGTGATTTATGTTACACAGCGTTATACACAAATTCCAAAAGTGATCAGAGATAATTGCAATATTTTAGTTGTGTTTAACGGAGTTGATAATCATACGCTGCAAAATATTTATTATACTTGGTGTTCAGGTGACATGGACATGGTTAAGTTCAAACACTTTTTTTCAAAAGCACAAGCTACTCCGTTTGGTTTTATAACAATAAACTTGCATGATCCAAGGTCAAGATATCGTAACGGACTTGATACAATATTTGGATAAAAGCCACAGCAGCAGGGAGGGTGGGCTAACAAAAATTGCGTGCACGATTACATAAACGATCACTCACAAAACTTTATAAACACGAATGTCAACGGCGAAATAACAGCGCGAACTAACACCGGTGATTTCATCACGGAAAGTTAGAGGGTTCAGTTTGACGTTATTGCCTATTTTTAAATCTTTTTGTGTGAAATCTTTGTTTTAGATATATTTGCTCGAATCCCATTTGTAGGGCTCACCCTCCTTGCTGCTCCTGTGCTGGAAAGAGTTGTTCGTTCGTACGTATGAGGAACAACATGTATGTTGTTAGTGGTGGTAGCTGTACTTCATCTACTTTCTAAATAATAATTATTTTCCCTGGAGAACAACACTACTGGCTTTGGACAAAGACATTTGCTGAAATTATTTCTAAATTGGAGCAGAACAATACAAATTGTGATTCACAGTGAAAATTCTGGACATTTTGTGTTAGCCTTCGTCTGACGTCATCATCCGCCATCTTGGAACGGAACTGAGATTCAGACTATATCAAATTAGAACTGTTTATTCACAGGACTTATGTGTTTTCACAACTTTAGAACAAATTTTTGGAATCTTCTTCGTAAATCGTAAGTCTTGTTTCATCTATTTACCTTTTCACCGTGTTTTCTAGGGAAATAAATTATTTTTGTTAAAATTTACAAAGCTTGTTGTAGTCATTCTTTCTTTGTGTTACTTTGAATGAGCCGATACGTAACATACCAAAAAGTATAAGTCGTTATCATTGGCGTATATATACGTTGTTACGAAGAACCCTTGGGGCAAACATATCTCTAAAATCTATGGCGTTGCAAGGCTGAAATAAATTATCGTTGGCAGAACGTCAGCTCAAACAACTATAATGACGCCAAGAAATATAAAAATGGCGTGCAACTTGCTCTTTCTTCGAATGCAAACAGCGATACAGCAAAGACCTACGTTATATTCACACTTTTAGCGGCGATACCAGCACTGATTGCCGCTGCAGCTGCAGCTGTTGAAAAAGCAGCTGAAATCAATGCCGTTGGAACAGCTGCCGGCATGGCACTGAAAAAAGTAACAGGACATTGATAAATACCTCAAAAAAGGGACAGGGTCTAAGATTAACGGGAACGCGGTGCGGTCAAGGTCTATGACTGCCGGGAACGTTTAGCTAAAACTCTTCATATCCAATTTTGATCTACTTGATGCTGCTTGGTGATTAAATATAAAAACTTCAGAGGTGTTTTCATGCGTGAACAATTACCGGAAAACACAAACCGTTTTGAAACTGATATAATTAATCTCGATGGCCGTTCTGGTCCAGGTACTAATACGCGGTTGATCCGTGGTTGATCCAAGTGGTGTTGTTTATTTTGAGTCGTATGGACTGGCACAACCAAAACAATTGGTAAAATATAGCAGGAGAGTACGAAGCACTCCGATCTAGTATTCAACATTACCAACACAGACATTAACGGTTCCACCTATATGCGTCCCATAAGCAATTGCTGTACTTAATGCCGTGTCAAGGTCATCAGTGCCGCCACATAAAGTCGTGTACGAGTATACTAGCAGACGGCATTGCCGTCCAACGAAGTTTAAAACAGAATAAAAGTGAATAATGGTAGATATTTACGGAAGATCTGCTCCACGTAAGTGCCCGGGTATCGTTGATTTCTCTGGGTATGTGACGCGAGATGAAATTTTTATTATGAATCTCACCGGGGTTGACCACGATGACGTTGCTGTTTGTCAGGACCAGCAAGGACAGTTAAGTGGGTCGATACTGTCCTGCGAGTTTCTGGTGCGACCAAGAATAACATCGTGGTCTTTACTGGTGGTGAAAAAACCAAAGACTCAAGCGTATCAATCGAAGGGACCATAAAAGAGATCTTTTAACGTGTTGCTAAAGCCGGCGATACAATGACTGGTGGACTAAGCATGGGCGGCAATAGAACTATTAATATGAGAGAACCAGAATCGGACGATGACACTGCAACTAAGAAATATGTGGACAACTACGAGATCGCGATAAGGACCTCGTTAATAACAATCAGTTCTAGATTGGCCTCATTCAGATCTGAATCATATAGTCGCGTTTACGAATTTTCGCAGGGACGTAAATAAAGGCGCCACTGATTTCTTTGGAAGTCCAATGGTCGCCGGCGTTAATCTCAAATACATCGAAGAGAAAATCAAAACGATTCAGCATCATGTAATTCATAAGACTCCATTCATCAACGCTACATACACAATAGCGTCTGGATCAGCAACATGGTCACAACAAAACAACTCCATCAAACATGCCTCAGAGGTTACTGAGGTGAATAGGCTCTTCTAGTTTTGCGCTGCGCGATTTAGAATACTTACCACATTTCTTTGGCGTCGTTCCACTGATAGATTTTCTGGAACCGTGTCAGTTGTGTTAAATCAAAATACTGGAACAAGAAGATAAAAAACAAAACAGCAACGACGTATTGATGATGTATGGAATTCGTCGGGTAAACGCCTCATTTGATTACTTAGTACATATGATAACGCGACAACGAACCGCACACAATCTGACATACATAATCAAGCATGAATGTGGAAGTCATCGCTGGAACATATTATCGACGAGCACATGACAAAACAAAAATAAATATCGCAGACAAATCATCGATATCGACAATTTTGTATATGCTGTGTCCTCGCTGGTTGTTGGAACAACGACGTTAATCTGTACGTTATCCGTGACGCACCTTTAATAACCCTTGGCTGGATCGGTGTCGCTGTTGTTATCGAGGCTGGTGGTATCCTTAATATTATGGCTAATAGACTATCTATCTACATGTGCGTTTAAGAAAATACATGAACACGCAGAAATAATGTGCGCGGCTACGTATCCATGTATAAATATATCATCGACATGGTCAGTGGGGTGATACGATGGTGTAATATCATATAGTGCATTTGCTGATATTGGTGATATTTATTATCAGTATCACAAGAACGCAACCATACCCACGCAGGCAACAATGTTGCCCATAATAACACATTTAGATTCCGCCTTATGGATAATGATGGCCGGAGAAACAACACAACGCCGACGACAACCACAATCATATCAGCAACGTCAAAGCAAACGGAATTTGATATCAGTTTTCCAACAAGCGCCTAATGGTGGGTCACTTGGACCGTAATGGCACAATTACGACTTTATTTATAGTTGGTGAAATATCAGAGAAATACCATTTGGTGGATTTTCCGCCAAAAATTCACTTGCTTTCTCAGATAACACCAGCGCCGATGGAAAGGGCCAAGTCTGGGAATTCGTTTCCTTTCCAACAGGATCATATCAAATCGAACAAATCAATGATGAGCTTCAGAATGAAATCAATAACGGGGAAAGAATCAAAGATTGCTATCAAAGCACATGAGACAACGTTGAGTGCCGCCATTGAAATATAGGCGGGGGATTCGACGGAATCCAATTACGCCGTTGACATATATAAGTAGTCGATCAGAACTGGGTTGGGATGGGCGCTGTCAGTACCGATGTATACTGTACTACCACAACCAACGCGATCTGATTATTCACCTAAAAGATCAGTTTATGTGATGAGACAACCAGAGAAATGGTGACTGTTCTCTGGAGGGTCATATCTGGATAGGATCATATCAATTCCTCAAGGAGGATCAATCGCACGCGTGAGTGCGGAAAATATGAAAATAGGCAGCGCAATCTACAAGCGCCTTGGATTTGGAATCCTTAGTGGATTCCAACAAAAGTTTATTTTAGCTGTCTCGCACACGCACTTACAGCCCCTAGATTTTCACATTCCCGAAACAGATCTGATCGTATTTTCTCAATGGAGCTTGCCATTGGAACAAATTTAGCTATCTCACGTTCATCAATAGCTGGCAACATAGCCAATGACAATTCCATTCCTCGTTAGAGTAATTTGATAGCGCGATATTCTGCCGCTAGTGTATATCTGCCCTCTTCCCGTCGTTGTTGTATCATTTGTAAATCTTGGTTGATTTTTTCAACATCAAGTTGAACCGCGAGTCCATCTTGTTGTAATTGTTCAATCTCAGAAATAATCTTGATCATATTTTCCTGGTTCATTATATAATAAATGCTATTATTTAACTAATGTAGTCTTCATGTATTAAGTGCATTACATGCAATAAATTCATTAAATGGAATAAATACGTTAAATGTCTTAAAAGGATTTATTTCTTTAAATACAATATATGCAATAAATGTATTAAGTGACTTAAATGCATTTCTTTCTTTAAATGGAATAAATGCAATAAATTCATTAAGTGCCTTAAATGGATTTGTTTAAGGCACTTAATGAATTTAATGCATTTATTTAATAGTGTAGGAGAGGGCAGTCTACCACACACTCTACGGGCAGCAGGATATGTACTCATCATTGATAACTTTGGCGGGCCCACCCCCCAAGGCAGTAAAAGACCTGCACCCCTTGTGGGGTTAAGGAGGTGATGGGGAGCAAATTATCCATGATCAGCACATATCCCACTGACTTTGAGTCAGGTGCGGCCCCCATCCTATAATAATATTTTACAATCGTTGATAAATTATGTTCGTCATGCGGCCTTGAACCGTAACGAACATTTCCAAGTTGAACATCGAATAAACGCCTTAACCGTGTTACTATCGCTGCTTCTGCTACCATAACAGACAGAAAATTTTAATGTTATCAGTATAAAGTTAACCGGTGAGGTAATGTCATCAGTTATAAATAATTGCACCTGTGAGGTCTTATCATGCCAATCCATTTTTAACATGCAGCCAGACAACATTTATAATTCCTCACATACAGAGAAATTTCTCACATATAGACATAAGAAGTTATAACCTCACGCATAAAGAATTTCTCACTGAGATAATTAATAATTCTATCAGTACGCGCGCAAGCAGACAATCTGTGTTTATACATGTAATAGGCCGTTTGATGTGTGCTTACAATAAGCCTGCCGAGCCAGTAATGCCGTTATTGATAGATTTAAAACAGGTAGTCTGTTTCAATAGCGTGACATGTCACTGATACAGAGCTGATGTAGATAACTGAACGCGAAGCATGTTATAGAAAGTCGATACTTATCTAAAAAAAAAAGTAACGTTTTTTACTTGTAATAGGGGTCAACCAAATATTTTATCTAGACCATTTCGATATCGTTTTGTCGGATTGTGCAAGCTGATTGTTTTAAATCTATGTGGGTGTTTTGGACCATGCGAAAAAAATTCCTAAACTATTTAAGTCCATGTCACCAGGACACCAGGTCTGATGCATATTTTGCACTTTACGTGTGTCAACACCTTTCAAAATAACCCAAATGTTACAGTTATCTCTAATCACTTTGGGGATTTGAATGTACTGCTGTGTAATGTAAATAACTTTATTTACATGTCTACCCCTTGAAAATATTCTGGCTGGATTTGTTTGCTTGTCAAGCATGACATCATCGTAAACCACAAGATTATTGATCCCCCATTACACTCGTTGAGGGATGGAGCATCACTGATGTTGGTGATACATTCAATGACACCTGTATCGCCCGCGGCTACGTTGAATTCCTTAAGAACATTAAAGCACGATTGGTCATCCACAGCTGGTGTTACTAAATAGAGTTTGTCCAATTTCATCCACCTCATTATCAGGTAGAGCAACAACTGAGTTGAACCATACCCAGACGGACCAATTATAATAGCTCGAATAGAGTTTGGTTACACGGGATCATTGTTGACTGGTTCTTCCTCGTGTGTCGCTGAAAATTCAATCACGTTCATATTGTACGAATATATTATTATTTATAATAATGAGTTTATATTGTGTTCGATGCAAGACAGTCACGGATACAACAGGCGGAGAGCAAGAACAATGCGAAATAACGTGCGGATACTTACCGGTAAAAGTGTGTAAAAAGCAGCATAAATATATATTGAGAAAGGACACAGTCTCTGGCGGTGATATTGCTGTGACACCTGGAATGTACCGGGGGATAAACATCTTCCGGGATAAAATTACTGTGGTCCTGGAAACAGACTTGATATTCGACTTGAAGGAAACATCAACCAAAACCAGGCCAATTTCCAGCAAATGAGATTGATCAAGCGTGCCATGCTCATGACATCGTGTATAAAAATAAAGATCTGCAACAACGACATATCGCAGATGTCAAGTTAATTTACACATTGAAGTCTATAAAAAATAAAAATATACGAGAATCACTTGCTAACTGGATGATAAGAGCGGCGATGAGTAGTAAGTTAGCCGTGGGAGCGTAGTACCTAGTGCCGGCATTTAATTGCATAATAAAAAATAATAATGGAGTCGATTTATTATAGTCCAAGTGGATAAAAAGGGAACATCAGCGATTAAGCAAACTTGCCGTTTCAGTGGGTGTCACAGGAGCTGTTGTCACAGACTGGTTGACACGACAGGCAATATGGCAAATTGATCTGCCACGTCCCAAAACGATTCAGCATGGATGGTTTGATGTATGCACACCCAACGAAGTTCATCAGGCAAATATATTGCTTTTATCACATGACTATTAAAACATCACGTAAACGGCTCACAGACAAATACGCATTGTCGGTCGTCGACGTTGGAAGTAGATACAAAGTGGCGGAACCGCTATCAGCTTAAACATCAACTGTAATCGAAGCCGCGTTTGAACGAATTTATTCACGTTTCGGCCTGCGACGGCCACAGATGCTACAGGTTGAAACTGGCAAAGAATTTCTCAGTGTAGTAAATCTCCGATGCAACAACATAACATTAAAATCAAACGAGGGCACACCGCATTACATCGAAATCAGTCATTCGTTGAACGATTTAATCGAACACTTGCTGAACGTTTGTTTGGACATCAGTACGCCCAAGATCTCGTGAACGGGTTGCGAGACTACCTCCTCAAATAAGCGAGTTTAAAAACGACGTCACTCGTGAAATTGCAATGAAGCCCATTGATGTAATCGTGAAGAAACACATACCGCGCCACGAGACTCAGCCGTGAGTCACTTACAGCATCCAGTACTGGGCAGGAACATGACGGTCAGGTATTTATATGAACCTGGTGAACTTGAGGGCGGTGCGAAAAGACCAACCGATCCCGTATGGAGTGTAACCACACATACAATTTACAGCGTGGTAAGATCTAGTGGCAGGCCTATAATCAACAGACTAGATTGAACAGCTCCTCAACATGGATTTGTCCGTGAACAGTTAGAAGTAGTTCCTGAAATACACAAATGCTACCAATTTGGATTTTTGCTGGGAAAAGACACTAGTTCCCAGACGTCTGTTACATTCAAGACATGTCAGTGCGACATTTTCGCTTCGGTCCACAGTAAATTGACGTACGCCATTAGGCCAATATTGCCACAGCATTATTGTGTTACAGCAGGAAACGTGATTATTTTGTAGTTGTTTCAGTATCATAATACATTCAACATCAAGATCAACCTGGCTCTAATTTTACTTTCAACAAGCTGGGGAATATTGTGGCCCCAGTCTTTAGAGTGTCTGATTGATCAAAATTGTATATAACAAGTCTGTGCAGATGAATTTTTTTGTAACTCTCGATACTGCGAAATGCACTAAATCTGACCATTCGATGCTGTTATCGACAATCCAGATAGTGGTATCTGAGAATGTTAGCCCTTGCGATGAATGAATTGTTGTTGCATATCATAGAGTCCTGCAATGTGGTTGTTGTAACAGATCCTGCTCAACAACCTCTGTGGGAACTTCAACGATATCATTAAGAACGAGCTTTTGTTGTGTATCCGTTCCTGGAATCGTGACTGGAATATTTTCTCTACGTGTCTCCGCCGGACGATAACACAGTGGAACCGGCAGCGTTGGTAATCTTTTCAGTTGAAGCTCAAATAGTCTATGTTGAAGTGAATCAAGTACGTTTATAAATGATACAACTATCAAATTATTAGGTCGCGATAAGTTCCGGAAATCCGACATGGACGTTCCGGGAATTACACTACACGCTCTCGACGTAATATTTTGCCAGGTCTGTAGAGATTCTCCTGTAAACGGAGAAGATTGTCCTTGATCCCCGCACATGATAATTACCGTGTTTTTGTTTTCGTTGATAGCCAGTCGAGAAGCATTTTGAACATGTCTTTGGACACAATACATATTTCGTCCGAAATGGTGATGTTAGGAATATATTTCTCATCCATCCGCGTACTAGATCACGCATAACCACGTCATCTTAAAAAAAACAACAACAGTGATATGTGCATGACATAATTCCACGTTGTTTCATATCCCTGGCACGCCGGAGTGTTCACGTTAGCACAATTATATCTAAATTTCGTAATAAAATTATCGCACGTCTTGTTTTAGCAGAACCACCTGGACCATTAAGATAAACCATTTTATATCTAGCGATTGGTTCATTAACTGACGTACCCAGTGACGGTTATTTTAACTTCCAGTTGCAGAAATACACCGCATGTGGTTTAATATCAGCTGATGCAGAATAATTACGTATTTGTTCACCCTGTATTCTCCAATGACAAGATCTATTTTTGAACGACTTATATAAAATGAACCCGTGGATACTCTAACAGCGTCATTTGGAAATCTGTTGATCAACGATAACAGGTTTTTTGATGAGTATGAATGCATCGAGGATCTCAAAGAAGTAAACTACGGCGAATCACCACCGTAATAACTAACGACTGTGTCAGTATTTGTACCATCGTGTAAATTTGCACATGGTCGTGACATTAATACTCCTTTTTACACTGTATCCGCGATCACAAAGTCAAGTTCTACCTGATCCATAATTGATCTTGTACAGCGGCGTTTACTATTAGATGACGCACCAGATGTAAACTTACTGATAATTTGTCTGCACATATCTTTATCATCGTGCGGTAGCCAAACTATCTTCGCTGGCCTGTATGAAACTATCACAAATGTTACTGTCAGCGATGTCAGAATGTTAGCGTCCAACATATATCGTAATAATACTATTGGAGCCCAGCCAAGTGGATTATTTTGCACAACAGTCATTGAGATAAACGTTGTTATCTGGTTTATTAAAATGTCGACCAAATCAGATAGGTATAACAGGATGAGTATTTGCTGAAAACTCAAATGATTCAGTCTCAGCAAATATATTCAGATCGTAGTCTACTGTGTCGGAAACGCTCTATTTGACGAATTCAACACCAGGCAGTGGGCCGTTTATTGCTACTCTGGTCATTTCGTATGGTGACTGACCGAATCGTTGAAAATAATGATCACAAGTACCATATCCAAGAAATCAACAGAGATCATGTCGGATGGATGATATTTTGTGTTCCAGAGACCGCCGCGTCCAAAACTCAACACAAGATCGTGATATATTGTCGAACAATTATTTTGAAGTTGGACGCCATAAATTGTTTTGTTTTTCTACATGTGCAACTACTGATGTGGACTTTCGTATCATGTGGTGGATGAAAGTATCGAGTGCTGGAAAGATATCATGAAATAAAATATACCAATGACGATATTAAAATAAAGGACTCCAAAATGCATTAAGAAAAAATGTTATATTAGAGAACAGGAAATAAATACATATGGAGCAAGATGCAAAAAAGAATGACATTGATGAATTTAAGATGCATCCAGTATTTGTGAACTATGAAGCTAACTGATCTGGTGTTACAAGAAAAACACCTCTTGGCAAAGTCAATAACAAGGTGTACCTCACTGACAGTATTAGAATTTGCAAGAACAAAACACCTCTTGGCAAAGTCAATAACAAGGTGTACCTCACTGACAGTATTAGAATTTCTGGCAGTAAAGAAAGAAAAACGTATTTTGCGTACAGATTCATTTATGAATGTTTCTATGGCGTGATCAACGATAGTCTTGTTAATGATGATATCAACACTGATAAAACCAATAATCTTTTAGAAAATTTACCGGCTATTACTCAGAGCGAAAACATCAATGAGAGGTGTCCACCCCAAGCTCGACAACCCCCAACCCCCCTTTGAGTCTGCAACCTCACTTGCTGCTTGATTCTATACATATCTGTATAATATGGATAGCTATAATACATGTGGGCATCGATAATTATAACTGTATACATGGCTAGTTATAATAGATGTACATATTGATAGTTATATAATAATACAATGATAATTAGTGTATATGTATACCATAGTTATAATACAAAATGAAAAAATAAACAGCAAATTCTAAATTCAAAAACTCTATACGACATTCATTAATCAATTTAGTTTTAATATAATGTATTTGAATTATGTCTCTTGTTTACAATTAGTTAAGAATATTTTTATATTATTCTAATTTACAGAATAACTTAAATAGTGAAAGTATAAACCAAAATCACAAAAGTAAGTTTACTAATTCTCTAAAAAAGACGAGGCATTATAAAATAAATTTTCAAGATATTCATAATATTTTATATTATATAATTTCAGTTCTGTTGAAATATTGAACCTTCGTCAATAATATATCAATGTATAATATATTATTTTTTAAAATGTGGATCATACATGATGAAAATATTAATAGAACTTTTCATCTCTATGTATTCATACATTTCTGATATAATTATTATAGATGAATAAATATGCATAGTAATTATAGCTGAAAGCTTTGGTATTTGCGATAAATCTAAACACCGAGTGTTACTATACATGTACGCATTGAGATTTATTAATATAAATACATACATTGATATAGTCATTATATATTTATACTAGTACATGAGTAGGTAACATGTTCATGCAAGTAAATAGTATATACTATAATGGAGGAGATCAATATTTCAACATCATCATGCGATAACGAGACAAAGCGGAAATTCAACGATATATGACGTCCGTATGTCACGTTTTTGAACACGACACTGAGTCGTCTTGATTGTCCTCGACCAGACACCTTAGTGTTTATAGCATTAATGTTTTAAATCATAAATCATGACTGTTGTCTTTCTCTCCAACATGTTTGCTGATTTGGAAAACTACATTTAAAAATTAATATTTCCAAGATTGTATTATAACTATTCAGTATTAATGATACAACGTAAGAGAGAACAAAATCAAAATAAATGTTATGAATGAATGAATGGTGTGTTTAAATGATTGAATGAAGACTTTAATATTATTTTTTCTGAGTTTATCGTGGTATAAGCTGTCAATAGCCGAACCACACAACAAATAACGCCCGAACGGCGTTATGTAAGCTGCATGAGCGGGCAACTGACAGTTTATGTCACGTGAAACTCAGAAAAAATCAAAATTGAAGTCTTATAATCGCAATTATTTAGAATTTTATTTATTCTTTTATTGTTATTTTGTTTTTGCAAGATACTTCCCATCCGTTTTAGAGCCTCATTTGAACGTATGAATGCTTCATGAGAGTGTCTGCTACTTAGCTATTCATAGAACAGGGAATTCTCCATTCATAGCTACGTCAACATCAAACAAATAATTATACCAATGGTAGGCGATCTAAGGTTTAGAATATTCCACAGAAGGGTCTTTTAATGTGTGTGTGTGTGTGTGTGTGTGTGCGTGCGTGCGTGCGTGCGTGCGTGCGTGCGTGCGCGCGCGCGCGCGCGTGTGTGTGTGTATGTGTGTGTGTGTCTGGGGTGGGTGGTTGGATGTATATGGGTGGGTGGGTGGGTGATTTGGAGTTTTAACGTAGCTTTAAAAAAAGTTCAGTCATATCGCTACGATGTCTGCAGTGTGGCAGTTTATAGTGATGTCTAGCACTGGGACATCATGCCTCAGTCATGTAGCATGATGTCCAACCCAGTCACATTATCCTGACACCCGGTTGACCTGTACTAACACTAACCTGTTAAAGCTGCGCATCTAGCGAGGCAGCTGTTAATACCATTTTTGACACATGGTACTAATTGTATAGAAAAACGGGAACCAGTCTGGAAATGGGTGAATATGTAATATAGTATATATGGGTTTCGCTGGCCAGGATTGGTTGATAATGTAAGTTATTTCTTTAAGAAAAAAAAAATCTTTGGAGCGTTTAATCTAGTTGTAAGTGACAAAATAGAGACATTCTTTCATTGACGGAATTTTAGTCCTTCAACAGTCTTAAGTTTGGAACAATCATGGCTGAAATTAGTAACTGACTCTTTCGTGCAGAATTGAAAACACATGTCTGAAATACATGTAGGTCCAGAAAATGCGGCGGCTGATTTCATTTTCTCTACACAGAAGCTCTCAGTAAGGTTTCTTCTATACTGATACATCTATAGGTCTGATCATGAGCACTCAGAAATTTAAAGTCATTGAATTTTTAATATCATGATGTTTGCATAGGTTTACTATAGCAACTGAATTAGTAACGTATGCCGGGGTTGGAACCGGCGACCTCTTGCATTCGAGACGAACTCTGCAGTCACTATTCCACTTGAGGGGCCTTTAGATGTTGCTTACATTACTAGGTCTATATTAGGAATATTAAAAGCGTAAAATTACAAAGTATCTATAAAACGGTTCTAGAAGAGTTCAGCAACTTTCCTTTCATTGGACTAGACTCACGAATAGTTACATTCCAGATAAAATGAGTAGTAAGATCTGTCGCATGGGGTATGTTGTGAAAAATAGTCGTAGTACAAGGTATATAATAAGGAGAGAGCTGAGCAATCATTTCTATTTTTGAGTAATTTACATTTCGTTTGTTGCTGTTGCGAGTCTGCCTATTTGGTGTATGTTGCAATTATATATTATTCGAGAGAAAAAGCATTTGTTTGGAGTGTTCAGTGGAAATAGAAATCGCTCATAATTTGGACTATAATATTAGCAGGAACTATTTTGAATTATTCAAAGGAGTTCCGGATAGCGCCATCCTGACAAACTCCTGTCGAACTAGTGCATTTCCGGTTCTGAAATTTATACAGAATATTTCATTCATTTAGGACTTTACTAGAACTTTATGAGGAATAATCTGGATTCACATTACAATAATGTTAGTTCCTCTCAAATTTTCATTTATTTCATAATTAAATTGTTTGTTAAATTTTACCAACTTGTTGGGTGTGCTTCTTTCTATTACTTAGTTTATGATCGTAGAGTCGTAACAAATACGTCAGATGAAATGACAGCAAATAGGTGTCATAGATTAAATAATAATACGATCAGAATTCAATAAAACCAAGGTCGCCGTTCAAGTTTGTCTTTTGGATTGAATCTTAGACATATGACCTTTATCGGTCCCCACGGTATCAAATAACGTTTCGAGTTACTACATTTTGTTCTTAATAAGGTCATATTTGAATTCATTAGAACTTTAGGGCCATTTCTAATCCGCCAACAGTCGTTCAAACATGATTGATTATTATTTTGTTAAGAATAGCGAACCAGCAAAGGAATACCTTTATTTTGTTTTTGGTCGGGATCTCAAAATATGTGCAAACTTATGAGGTCATATTGCAACATTACTTTATTCAGACTCTCACATCCGTCAGCACAATATTACGACCCAAACATAAATCCGTTTTCATATGTACGTGTAAGTACGGTTGAGATGTTTGATGATAAACTGCTTTATCATTTGTGTTTTTTGTTGTCTTGTGTCTCACTTTGAAGACGAAGATAATAGTGATGGTGCACTTTATTATAACAGTGACATGGTTCCTTAAATCTTTTTGGTTAAGACTCTACGGATGCTAGAGCCGTTCGCTTCTGCGAGGCAACGACTCAGATCACTTCCTTCACATTCTTTATATCTAGGGGAGTTAGCTTGTTGCGTGTAGAAATTGTGTCGGTGCCCCGCGGGGTGCTTTGAGCATTTATACCGCCATGAACAGGGAATATTAAATGAAAAATTGTGTAAATTGGATAAAACGAACAAACAAATGCATAATAAATAACCTACAAACGGTAGTAGTACAATGTCTATAAAAATATGATAGGCGGTCGCTCTCCCACAGAGACAATTTACAACGTGAATGGTGTCGTAGTTTTATTGGTCAATGAGCAAGAGATCACTTTTCTGTTTAGAAAATGGACCCTTTTGTCGAAGAAAACGTACACCCCGGTCATTATTCTCCGTACAAAAAATTACCACCTGGCCATTATTCTCTATAGAATTAAGACCGGGGGTAATTTTCCTACGGGGGTTATTTTGCAAAGCTACACCAGGAAGGCCCTAGATATAACAAATTGCTATATTCCTCTTCAACATTTTTCTTTTGAAATCGTTTTACAATTTTCGATAACCTTGCAGAAATAGCCTTGAATGTTTTATATTTTCTTATATTGGTATCATACTGGTTTGGTAATGAGTTGGAAAAGTTAACAATTGCAGCAATCCAAGGCTGGATCTCCATCACCCACGGGTTAGTAGATGGCACATATAACCGCAAACGTTCTTATGCTTACAATATCTATGGATAATTCGTAGAAAGAATTAGACATGGATATAAGGATATAATTGAATCAAAGACGGAACATTGGTTTTATTTAAAGTCTGACATTTTTAATCCGCCTATTAACAAAAAGATGTCGAAATATTTTGCCTCGTGAACCTTGTATTTACGTACCATTTAATGGCACTTGTTCCATCCGGGTAAACTATGGTGAAGTTTATTACCTCTGCTACCCAGATTGTTGAATGCTTAATAACTAGATGTAATGTTTAGTTTGGATTGGGATCGATTTTGATCTGATTTACTAACGCAAGATGTATAAGTATTTCTATTTTTAAACATTCAACTGTTTCTCAAATTGATTGATATTAATGATTCATGTTTTCTTATGTTTCTTTCCTCACTGATTTACATTTTGTAAAACCTTACCTCCTTACGTTCCGCAGATGGATTTGGCAAGTGTCGTTAAGGATGTATGTGTGTATGTATGTATGTATGTATGTATGTATGTATGTATGTATGCATGCATGTATGCATGCATGCATGTATGTATGTATGTATGTATGTATGCATGTATGCATGACGGCCCTAAGCACAAATGTGTCTATCTAGTGCCAACTAAAGACATAGTTCGCAAAATGTAAAAATAAATTTACAATTTCTTTTACCAAGCGCTATCCTTTCAAAGCTCCAACATTTTTTCAGGTGATAGGACGTTGTAGAGGTTCCTAAAGCCCTTCGCGTCGACATATTATTGTCTCAAAGAGTGGAACTCGAAACACAAGACAAAATTGTGTTCCACTGTCGGTGGACAATGGTGGGCATTTCGTTCTTTACAAGGTATGCGCAAGTCACGTATGTGTGTCTGATAAGCAATCGGCACGAGACCACTTGATCTCTACGCCTTTTTTTCTATACGAGGGATGTCAGTCATCAATAATGAGTTAGATGTAAAGAGAGTTGTTTTGTTTCAATTCTACATTTTTTGCTAAGTATGACGACGAACATGCTGATTTTGTAAAATATTTTATATCACTATTTGGATATGTCCATTCAAGCCAATGCTGCTTTGTTTGTCCTTTATTTCAGTGCATGTACACATCAACAGTACAGACTATTTTTCTCCAGATTGTATGGGAAAATCTTTCCATTATATCTGGGATATTTATGTTTTGACACATGTAAGAGTCTGCAAGGTTCTCAGTGAAGCCATTTCTCTCTTTGAGGAGATTTAATGTACTGCAAAGAACTAAATATGAATAATTTATAAAAAAGAAATTGAGGCTTTGTCCCGTTATTAAACTTACTCTGAAAGGATCCAAGTCCTGGACTACACATCGGACAAAGTTTTCAAGTGCCAGACCAAACAAACCATCCACGCATTGTCTAGACACAAGTTCTGATTAGTTTCTAATTCAACGTTAACTCTCTATACATTTATTCCTAAATAAATTCAGTCTCTTAGATTTCTTGTATTAGTTTAATGCTTAGATTGATTAATAATTACTTTGTTGTCGGTGAAAGACGGGTCAAAGGGTGCTGTAATTTTTGCTTCTTTGAGCCATTGAATTTCATGACTAGTATTTTCAATAAATAAAATAGTCAATACTTCTTTGATTTTGGTTTACATATAAATGTTTGTTAGTGTTTTGAAAAATTTTTATATTAGTTATATATTTAATTAAAAGTCATTTTTCTCAATAAAAGATCTATCATTTTCTTTAACTGAATGCAACATTACTCCTTTTACAGAATGTTTAAAAATGGTTAGGATATTTATTTCACATATATTTCCGATCATTACAATTATCTTCTCTCTTTAAATAGTGATCGAAAAGTGTCCTGCATGCCATAACCAGTTTGTTTTGTTTTTATTTTCTTAGCCCAGCCGTATTGCTTAGAAAGCATCTACATTGCCAGAATGTATTTGTGTTCATTGCTATAGTTGTGTATATCGATGTCTGCTTGATAGTCGTTGCTCAGTTGATGTTTCGTAACATTTAAATAAGACGGTTCTGGCTAATAAGAACTATGCGGTCTCTTCAATTTTCTCACCACCATTGTTTCTATTTTCAATTCCTTCCTCACAATCTTCTTGTGATCAAAGATCATAGTAGTTAAATGTCTATATTTTATCATTTTAAATACGGATGTCAATCCATATTTCTCCAATACTTAAACCTTATACTTCAAACATTTCCTACGTAAACTATATCTGCCTGTAGCAACAGAGTAATCTACTGTTGATAATTCCAGAAAGTCTTGAATGCCTCGCAATACAAATTTGTCTTCATGTCTTTTGGATGAAAATAGAAAAACAATAGTTGCATAGTTTTCATTTAATGTCCGAGAAATAAACAAAATCTTAAACCAAGCAAAAGAAAATAAACAAAATATACAAACTTTTCTTTTACATTTCTCTGCTAAGCTGACTTCTGTTATACTCTGCTTGGTGTCGATACTGTTTCAGAATATACATGGTGTACACTGTTAATAGACTCAATACCTATCGAGATTACATAACGTTCTTTATCTTCTATGCACCTGTTACTCATAACAGTCGTGTCAAGTCTACAGTTTGTTAAGTGATTATATTTTGGCTGGTGGGTTATTAACATCGCTGTTAGTATCAACCTATTGCCCATTTCATCATTTTATGTATACGGTTTGTCACTGGTCGACTACGAATGTGGCCATTACTCCATAGTGGTCCGAAAAGTGGAATCTGTTTGCAGCCATCCGTACAGTACGCTGATCGAATGTTCTCTGAAAGTATGATTGAGTAATTCTAAGTTGATAGTTTTTCAGATTTGTCTTATTTAGATTACAGAAAGATTATGTCGCGTTGAAATGCTGTCATAAGCAAATGCTCTTGATGCATTTATAACATGCTAATGCATAATTCCTTCCACGGTATTAAACGGTAATGCATTTCTTGTATAGATCCTCCTCAAACTGAGAGTTTGATATGTTCTCTATATTTTCATGTGTAAAAAATTTTCTTAAACACACACACACACACACACACACACACACATATATATCTATATATATATATATATATATATATATATATATATATATATATATATATATATATATATATATATATATATATACATACATATATATATATATACGTAGATACATACATATACATAGAGATAAAGAGTGTTAGAGATAGATAAATTGGTAAGTTCTTTAAACATGAAAATAATATAACTATTAATAAATATTTTTTCTTCATATTGTTTTAGTGATCCTATGATGCTGAATTGCGTTTAAAAGCTACTTCAGCAAATTGCGCAAGATTTCATTGTGTCAATTGCAAGGATGGACGGGTAGGAAATTTTTCCCGGTAGCGGGTCTCACCGCTTCCTCTCTCACCCCCATGTTTGTCAACCATGAAACAACTATTTATTTTCTGTTCTTTATTATTTTATTACTGGGGAGAGGCTGCCGACCTGGGAAGATAAATGTTTGAATCTTAAACCTGTTAGGATCTGTGTAGATGTGTTGGGTACCGGTTCTTCGCGAGAAATTTATATTTAACTAATGTCATGATACATCCTTGACATTTCGTGATGGAATTATGATTTTAATAATCTCAGGCATTATGAAAGTAATGAAGCTAGAGCATTATTTACATCATGATTGTCATTTAATGAAACCACATGTATAATAATGTGGGACTTAAAATGAGGCTTGCCTACTCATGCTTACAATATTAGTGCTCCCTCTTACACTCGTACAACAACTGTGTCGATTTCAATAGATGTTCTAACGATATTATGGCAATATCCACAAGAGCTGGACACAGATCACAAATGCATCGAAACTATGCTTTCCTCGTGAGACAGAAAACAAGAGAAATTAAAGAATGATTTCTTCTGGTGTGCCAACTGTTCTCAACTAAGTATACATTACTTCTTCAGCTGAAATGTGCACTCTAAAGTCTTGCGACCCTTACCTTGAGGATACGACTACATGCGACTACATGCGGAATGCAACACATCCTCTAATGACAGTATAAAAGTATAAAAAGTTTCATCCGTTTATCATAAACTGCTCTTAAGTTTAAAAACAGAAGCGAAATATGATATTATTACATGTCGACTCGATTTTAGAGATACGAATTCGAATGTGATTCATGACACACTTTCACACTAATATCAGGCTGGACATACCGTCTAATAGTTCAAACATATGCCAAGTTGCATCGCTTAATCACAGTCGGCTCAAACGTTATAGAACAGAATGGAAAATATGATGAAAAATGAAAACCTCTAGATGATAATGTTACTGAAAATCCTAGCTATTGATAATGTATGAGCATACACAGGATAGTCTTTTAATGCTAAATAGTTCTAACGTTACAGAGCAGAAAGAACAATGAGATAAGAATCTTAAATATTGAAGCATGACATAGGTGTTTATGAAAAGACACTCCCCCAACAACCACATGTAATATCCAAGGTAACTTCTAGTACTGATATATACGTATATTTAGCCGCATCCGTTAATCTCAAACGATTTTAAAGTGATAGAACGACAGGAAAAGTGATATAAAACAGATAGGAAATGTTTCTACCATGACAGAGAAATATTAGTATGGATCAGATTATCCAACATTGCTGTATCAATATCGCAATTTTCTTTACCTTGAGATCCTTAATGGTGAGACCTTGTACAAAGACGTGGTCAATGATCAAGTTGCACTTCTCGTGATTCCATGTGTTGTCTTTACAATAGGTATACTTATCAAGGATGGTATGTTCTAGGGTTGAATTAAGGCTGGTTAATACTTTATATGACTCTGAAAAATATGAAAATGAATTATGACATTAGGAAAAAACCATTCCAACTTAAAATTTCAGTGTGTAGATGTCCAGTTTGTGCTTATTTTAGTAGTGATATTCTCAAGAGTTCATGGCTTTTGATCAGGTGCAAAAGTGTTAAGTCAAAGTTCTTTGTAAGCTTTATGGCCGTATGGCTTAAGAATGCGATACTCTGGTATTAGCGATTTCGCCTGCCCGACATATAAAGCTGTAACTAACTAAATCTGATTTAGCTACTCTGGTATCTGAGAATGGTAGCGATCTACCTGGATTATATTCACGAACATCCTTGCCAGGTAGTTGGGGACCAGTATTGAAGTCTCCGGTTAGAAGCAGTGGGTTTGTATCCTTGAACATGTCCAGGAGGTGGCGAACCTCTCCAAGGTTCTGATCGATATAGTTTTCATACGGGAGTGAATCTAACAAATAGAAAAAAAAAGAAGTTTAACAACTTCGATATCTTCCTATTCCTACATTTCATTAGAAAATGAATATGGAATGTGGAATATTTGCGCCAAAATAATTCCTAACAGGACCTGAATAAGCTGTGAGGAAGCTCTGTATTAATTTGAAATCACCCTTTTCCTTGCACAACTTCAGTGCGTCGCACGTCATCATTTCCCACGTGTTTCATCAGTAATCCAGAATCGATTCTTAAGAGCAATTATTATAAAATTCATGTTAGAAATGAAATATGATTTGCTGTGATGTCGTTATCAGATGGCACTGTCGTGTTATTATAAAGTTTCTTTGTGGAGAATGCAGCCGGCTTGGCATATTCACTATTTTGTCATAAGCTAAATTTTAAAATATTTTGTACCATGTAAATGTAGACATTTCTTTCGATGAATATGAACTTTAATTAGCCAGTAAAGCTGCGAATCAATATGAGGTTTTCAACGTGTTCAACGTGTTCGTACAATTTCATAACTTTTGCAGTCAAGTTCTGTCCCATGTACAGAAGAGGAGTAAATCGCCCGATCTACGATCGGTGTTTTCTATAGATTGCCCGCAGGTTGTCTCCATCTCACAAGCTATTTGACACAGCAAATGAGCCGTTCATTATATATTGTATAAGGTATTCGAAGTTATGCAAGTGAAGATAATAAACTACAAAGTGGTTGCAGAAAACACTTCAAATATCTATCCCCGTTTAGCCCTACCTCATCAAAATGTCATCCGGTGAAAAAGGATACGCCCAATAACACCATGCCATTGGGATATCTGAATCTCTTTTGTCTTGCCAAGAAAATCCCCCACAAAAACACACACACATACATCTATAATGAGTGTGCGTGTGAATGTGTTTACGTGTTACTCAGAGAGGGAGAGAGAGTTAAAGTTTTAGGCTTAGGCTTTAAGTTTCTATGTTTTGATCGATCTGTAACACTGTTAGGAATATGTAATTTAATTACTTGTGTGTTAATTTTAAATTCTTTTTTATTTTATATTTGTATATTTACTTTTCATTGTAATGATTATTTTCACGGGATTTGATATTTTTGAAAGAGATATTACGTTTATATAAATCGCAGTATGACTCGCATAAGCACAGTTTTATCCTGCCATGGTTTGTCGATGTGGTGAACACTGCGCGAAAAAGATTGGTTATTTCCAAGGTTATTTTTCTGGCCTACATGTAGTTGGATTCTTTACTGCGCTGTTTGATGATGAAATAACCACGCGTTCCATCCAGCGGGCATGAAATGACATCTTAGTTCAGTTTAAAAATACTCAGATCCCCGTGAAATAGTCAGTCGCATAATATATCTTCAAGAAGAAGGAAATATTTCTATTAGGTGCCGTAAAAAGTTTGTATTTGTACATCTTTGGAGCTCGAGATGTTTTATCATAGATGACAGCTTGTTTAGAAGTTCATCTATTTTTTAGAATATAATAATTTATTCCCTAGAGAACTATACAAGTGACAAAGACATTTGATGGAAATTTATTTTAAATTGAAACATTACAAGTTGTGGTTCAACGTGGTACTCTTGACATTTTTATAAAGACTTCACCTGATGTCATCATCCTCCATCTTGGAACGTCATCAAAGATTCAAACCTGGATTCAGTTAAAACTAATTAGAGATAGGACTTTTAGGTTGCTTTTAATAATAGGATAAATGTTTGGATTGTCTTCACAAACTGTAAGTCCTTTTACTATTTTCACATTTTCAGCGTGTTTGCTAGGGAAATGAATTAGTTTTGTTAAAACTTACAAAGATTGTTGGTTTCACTCTTTTCGTTTGTTACTTTTGAGCGAGACTATATGTAACAATCGAACATACGAGTAGGATGCATTTATGACCCTAAATTCTTGCTATTATTACAGGTCCGATTAATTAAATATATCTGGTTTATTTGGAAGCAATGATATTCTTAATCAAGCACTCAGTATTGTTATATTCTAAAAAATAGATGAACATCTGAACAAGCTGTCATCTATGATTAAACATCTCGAGCTCCAAAGGTGTAAAAATACAACTCTTTACGGCACCTAATAGAAATATATCCTTCTTCTTGAAGATATATTATTTGACTGTCTATTTCACGGCGATCTGAGTATTTTTAAACTGAACTAAGATGTCATTTCATGCGCGCATGATGGAACGCGTAGTTATTTCATCATCAAATAGCGCTGTAAACAATGCAATTTAACGTAGGCCAGAAAATGACCTTGGCAATAACCAATCGTTCTCTCACAGTGTTTAGTTAAATCGACAAACTACGGCAGGAACAAAACGTGCTTATGCGAGTCATACTGCGTTTTATATAAGCATAACATGTCTTTCAAAAATATCAAATCCCGTGAAAATAACCTTTACGATGAAATGTAATGATACAAAAATAAAATAAAAATGAATTTAAAATTAACACACAAATAATTAAATTACATGTTCGTAACACGATACATATTGATTGACCAAAGCTGTTTCACCATTTCTTTGTATTTGTTTTCTTTTCAAGCCCCACTGGACAGTGGCATAGGCAGACAGTATGTCATGTTTTCCGTTTATATCATATCGTGCATTGGTGCATGGGATGGGGTGCGAGTCATCAACACATTTCTAATTACAGGCAATACATGTGTTATCATATATTGCAAACCTGCTTATCTCTTTCTCATTGCTTAAAACTCTGTCTGCTATATGGTTGGAAAAAGTGCAGGACTGTTGAATAACCCCATAACCGGAAAAAGGAAACAGCTGTACATTTGGGCAAAACATATATTTCAAAATTCATCCCATAACATAACAAATAACAAAGAATAAACAAAAGAACTTGCCGGATCCTTTGGCCGATTTTGCGCGTACATAGGTTGTTTCAAACTCTATATAATAAAGCAAACCACGACAAGGAAAAATGTTACACGAATGAATGTGAAGGAAAATTACAGAAATGAAGCATTTAGTTTATCACCGAGTATATAAAAGTTATTAACGTAGGCTATTTCAGTATTTGAACGTGTAGCCATATCCCTCCACCCCCACCCCCGAAGTGTCGTTAAACCAACCAACCAAACAAACAAACATCCGAGCCATTCTGACCTGTAACGTCTCTTTATGCAACGTGTCTCCTGATAGCGTGATTTTGTAATGTCGAGAAATGACAATCAAATAAACATATTTAGATGTTGAATATTGAACTCAGAATTCATTTGTCAATTGGTTTAGCACATAAAGACACGTAATCTTAAGGCCAATGTTCCTTACACGTTGAGTGCCTCTATTGGATCTGGGAAGAGGAAGAAACAGGTCAAGCATTCTTGTGGCATACTAAACATCGGCGATGCACAGTTTGTATGCAGGCAACACATGAGAGCAATTATACCGTTTTCATCGCTAGTGTTATATCCCGAGCACTGGTTCGACATGCATTGAAGGAATGCGAAAACGTTTGGGTCCTTGCACAGAAATTCCTCGGTAAGCGTGGTGACCAAACGATGACTGAAAATAATGGATCGGGGGAACTTTTCCGAAAGTCTGTCACTCAACCATTCGCTGTCAGAGGCATGATACACCTGAAAGATATAACTCAGTCTATTTTGTGATAAGCAAACAAAAAGGAAATATTAAAACAAAAAGAAAACACAAAATAAAGAAAGAAAGGTAACAGAGTATAAAACGTAACCATATCTATGTCCATAATGGCACAAAGGTTGGAAAACATTTAAGGGAAATAAACAAGGTTCGTACATTCCGAATAAATACGATCTTCCTCATGAAACAATAAACAATATACACAACAACACACAAACAGATATTCAGTAACACGCATTAAATAGTTTTTATTTGCAATTTGTCACTCGGAAGTAGAAATATTAAAATAATAAAAAACACAAAACATAGTATAAAAAAGTAAATGCGGTTCTGTAAAGGAATCTATATCAAAACTGAGTAAATTCGAATGCTCGGTACCAGCACGATAGGACTGTAGAACTCTATATTTAAGTTTGGCATGCAATACTCTTTCCAGATCCAACTCATCTTTGAGAAATCTTTTTCGTTAACGAAATGCTATAGAGGATGGAGACATGATAATGCGTGGTACAGTACGTCTGAAAAACTATCCAACCACTCTCGAGGTCCACTAATAACATTTTTCAAGTTAGACAACACCAACAAGTAACAATCACAGACATAATATGAAAACAAAAAAAATGTATGTATATATTATTGCGTTATTGAAACTGAAATCAACAAATAGTTATAGTACACACTAAAAGAGCAGAGCACTTTACTTTCAACTACGTACATAAAATCAAACTGACACTTTTTCTGTACAAAGCAGACGAAAATATTGAAAAGATATAATTTCACAGCAGAACAATTTTCGTTTCCGATGTTCCATCCCGAATGCACACCGGTAGTCAAAATCATTGATCAGCTCTGGTCTATCAATGAATCATCCGAAAACCCACAAGGTCTTTTTCTAAGTAAGATAGTCCTAAGATAATGCAGACCAACTTAAATCTCAGAGCCGTTCGCACTGGACGAATCTAAAATCTCTCACAAAACAAAAATACACTTTGATTCCTTAAGCGTTATCAGAGCTAGCGATTAATCAAACACGTCAAACGGTGAAACACCCAGTATGCTGCTGTATCAATATCATATGCACAACAAACAATGTGTTGATCCTTAATGGCATACAACATTTCTTCAATCCAATATGTGTGGTAGACCTAAAATCTAACTCTATATATCAAAATGGTAAACCCAATTATTTTTATTAAGCATCGTTGTGGATCGCTTCATCTCCTGGGAAATCTTGACCTTTCAAAAATACTAACCTCGTTTATTTGTATGACACCCTCCTGGATTCTAAACAGCCCAAAGTACGTTGTATGATGCATGAAAGATAACTCAGACAAACCCTTCCAATTTTAATAACTCTTATAATGAACTTCTCTCAACCTTTAGGAAGTACACAAGAATTTACGCTGCTGGCTCATAATACACCGAGAATCCTGCTGCGGCCTTCATTAGAAATACAATTACGCATCAATTGCATCGAAACCAAACATATTTGAAACTCTGTTATCTATTATGAGTCACAATCACTTTAGTCAACAGAGAATAGGAAATTGGAAATCCAATTATTGACCAATATCCTCAATAGTCTCATCAAGCATTCCGAGCATTGTACCTCTCACTCTTACTTCGTTTAAATAGTTCTTATGGAGTAAGTTGTACAAAAGTGAGTTTTTTTTTTCGATATCAAAATGTTTTATTTAACAGATGTAAACATTTCAAAGTAAACATCGGTCTGCTTTCTATTGATATTACATGTGGATATATTTGGATTGTTTCATTTTGGTTTATATAACGCAACGATATATATGTGTGTGTTTGTATATGTGAGTGTATATATATATATATATATATATATATATATATATATATATATATATATATATATATATATATATATGTATATATATATATATATATATATATATATATTTATATATATATATATATATTGCTCACCTATTCGTCTTAGTAATTAAATTATATAAACTCTAAAATCATTACTTCCTGCAAACAGACAACATAAACATCATAAGCCTCTAGACCTTTAAACACATAATGTCTTCTCAGCCGTTTCATTGGAATGCTGAATTGCAAAGCGGTATTAAACGTTATGATTTTCCGTTCTTCTTGAGCTATGGCAGTGTGACAAAGGGTCACAGAGCAAAGCGTGAAAAGTCCCAGCGTCCCATGCATCTTAATACCGTCCAGTATCTACAAATCAAAGGTGCAATGCTTTGGAACCTGTCACAAGCGGCACATACGCATGCTTCGTCAAAGCGTCTTAGCTTTAGTCGATAAAAAGGAATAGATTCTCATCTTTATATTGTATATATTATTGAGCTGTCTTTTGTGAATTTCCTGAACATTTCACAAATTGCACCTGTCTATCAATATTTTTAAAACAATAGCTGATGTGATACAATAGATCAAACAGCAACAGTCAATGCCAACGCTTTAGAATCACATGAGAAATGAGACCAAAGCCAATAAATTAAGTTATTGTGCTTTTGTAGAGTGGCCTGGGGATTCAATACGTGTGTGTGGGTATTGTTTGGTGGATTGAGAGCAATGACCTCATTGACGCGAGAATGAGTCTACAGGAAGGAAGTTGCTGATGTCGCAAGAAAGATTTTACCTCCTTTAAATGTGGATCTAGTGTGTTGGATACCATAATTGAACCAAAGTTAAAGGAAAGATTCTGATTAGCCGAACTCATAAAAAATATACTTGATTCTTGATCTTAGGATAACCATTTTTACATGACTAGTGTCAAGACAGCATGTAAATGTTTGTACACAGAACATCTGGATTAAAAATTACAGCCAAGAAAGAGGTTAGTGTACACCTTTACATATTACGTTGCATTCTCGCTGTTCCCAATATTATGATGAAGTCATACGAAACTTCTTTTGCTTACCAGGTCCTAGCTACGCTGAAATAATTACCAATAGATCTTGGATAGAATTTCACTGTGAGATCATTCAAGCATTCTTTAAAACACACCAATGTCAACAACCAGAAGAGACATCAATACTTAATAATGTTTGCTTCCTTAATAATAGTCAGCATGTTTCAATGTTTTATGATTTCTTCGTGTTTGATTTTGCAATCTTGTCCTTGTATATATTTGCATGTGTTGTATAATATTGTAAAGCGCTTATAGCTCCTAAACCTTTGGCGCTGTCCTACATATTCATTATTATTATTGCTATTATTATTATTATTATTATTATTATTATTATTATTATTAAATGCACGTTTTGTTAACTCAGCTAAATATAATACTAAAAATAGGTGGTGCAACATTATTAGACAGATAGATTCACTTTGAGCAGCGATCGCATGCATAGAGTTTTGACATTTTAACAGTGTTATTATTATTATTTAACAGTGTCGTTATATTTCCTTTGTTCACAGGAGGAAATAGGATCTACTACTAGTCTACAAGAATTATCATTTATTGAAATGTGGGTGTCAATGACGTTGTTATAAATGAACTGCTCTGTTTTGTTTTTCATATACTAGACACTACATCAGTACATGTAGTTTTTATGTAACGTACATCTATAAGAAAGTGAAAACGGTAAGGTCCTTGATATGAATTAAAAATCTTTCGACGCGCTAAGAGTATATTGTTGGAAATCGAACATCGATCAACGTGTATATAGTATGAAATTGAAACTGGAATATAGAAAAAAAACAAACATAAAAATAATAATAGAGTGTCATCTGGAAATTCTTTATAAAACCGATTTTAAAAGTCATAATTTAAGAGAGGACAGTAGAACATCTCACATTCTTAGAGATACCAAGATTTTTTAATGATTAGATTTTAATTATCTGGAAATAGAAACAGTAAAAGCAAAAACAAGCAAATAATAAAATGGTAACTATATAAATAAGATATGAAATCAACACTTTAAAAAATACGAGGAAATTAGGATTTACAAAGCTCCATATATGTTTCTGATTTCCTAAAATATTATCGCTCCAAACACGTGTATATAGTTGAAATACTTTACAAAAAATACAAGGTTCAGACCTGGGCAACTGTCAACGGTTTCAAATTCTCAAAATCAAAATAAACAGGAACATTACGGATGCATTTCCCTCAACTTTGAATACATCTTGACGACCCTCAGCTGACGCTACACGGATGACCTATAACGGCTGTTGAAGAAACAAAATTTTAGGTATTGTATTTGAAATAAAATGCACCTTCATTCCACACATTTAATGTTTGAAACGTAAATGCGCGAAAGACTTTCGTTTACTCAAAATATGAGCAAACACTGAACCATAGATATAAAATGTGTTCTTGACCAATATAGGAAATATATTGGATCCAAAGTGGCCTATAGTTGCGTTGTTTATGGTTCAGTCAGAAAGTCATATTTATCGATTCTTGACACAATTCGTCATCAACCAATACGAGTCGCTTTGGGAGCATTTAAGACATCCCATGTGAAAGCATTTTGGCGGAAGCGAATAAGACGCATCTATTACATTGCAGATAACCTTATCTATGCAATATGCCTTAACGAGTAAGACTCAACCATTTAAACTCTTGTCGGATCTGTTTTGCAACCTAAATAAGAAATATTATACCAAAATAACCCAATAACAACATACACAGGTGGCGTTGGAATATTTTTCAGTTTTGATAATACAAAATTTCACCTTTCAAAAATACCAGAATCGTTTATTTGTATGCCACCTCCTTGGCTTCTAAACAGCCAAAAATACGTTGTACGATGGATGAAGGAAAAGAGAGACAAACCCTTCCAATTTTCATAACTCTTATAATGATCTTCTCTCAACCTTTAAAATCTACGCAAGACTTTGCACTGCCGGCTAATAAAATGGCGAAAAAGCTGTGTAGCCTTCATTAGAAAACAATTACACTACAAACTCTCGCTTGCCAGATGGTGTATCGATATTTCAGTCGAAATAAGGGAAATATGCGTTGCAATGAATTACATCGAAACCAAACATATTTGAAACTCTATGATCTTCTCCGATTCACTATCACTAATTCAGTCAACACAGAACAGGAACTTGGAAATCCCATTATTGACAATATTCTCAATATTCTCATCAAACATGCAAAGCTATCTATATCTCACAAAAGGGTATAATGTTAGTTACCCAACCATGTTGGTATTAAAGGTGCTAATTAGACCTATCTCTATCCTACAATCATCTGATTTTCAAATACCAAGGACTGGTTATAAACTGTTCGTTTTACTAAATGGCAGACATCTTGGAATAATGCTGACAATAAGAAGATCAATGCGATCAACACTACCTTAGTGGAATGCCCTCCATCCTACAGAACAATCCATAGGGAAGACAAGGCCATTGCATGGATTGGATATGAACACGACTACACATTAAAGGGCGAAGACACGAAGGCGTTCTTGCAATTAACCCTTGCCCATGAATCATCTTATGATAGATTGTTTTGATCTGCAACAGACGCCAAATCGTTACTACAATGTTCAGCACATGAAGGAACTTTATGTTACAGTAAGTGAGTCCTGCATGTTAAATTACCTGAAGGATGTTGACATTTGATCTGAACTATAATTTGTGTGCAACCCTATATCCTTTAATCTTATTTTCCTTCTAACAAACACCTTTACCGTCAATAGTCCTAATTGTATCTAATTAGTTTCTAATTATCGTTTATACACACAACTTGCATCTCCAGTCTATCGGTAAACTTTATGTATTGTCTTCGTCATCTCATCGTTTTGAACTTTTATCGCTCGTTGGTAATAAACCTATTTATTAGATACCTCTATATCACATAACCATTTTATTTCGCTATATAGCCTTACATTTCTAACGCTCTGTAATATCTACAATAATTCCAGCAAGAACGATTTTAGAAAGCAACGTTCTAGTATGTATACTTATATGAATGTGACCTGCAACTGGTATTACTGCGATAGCTGACTCTAACCTCCTTACTGGTATGCTCAAGATGGGATTTACTTTCTTGACTGAAACACGATGGTTATAAAGGACAAGAGGTAGAGAATAAACCAATCAAATGTCTCATATATGGTTTAACCAATCAGAAATATCGTTTACAGACGCAGCTTTTCTTTTGCTTGACCGGCTAAAAATTCGTTACGGATCTTAAACGTATGTGCCAGTTACACAATATAAAAGCCTCTTTTATCCTTGAATGAAACAACTTTCTTCCAGCTTAGCAAAACAAAATCCTAAGGCCACTATTTCTGGTATGATATACATTGTTTCTTTGTGGGGCAGTCTGTAGTTACCATCGATTAAGCTTCTTACAGCTTTCAAGTGAGTGATGTCTATGCTGCTCACAGTTAACTGAGTAAATTGAAGTAGACATGAGTATCTGAATCATTCAGCGAGAACGGGTAAGATAAATATGAAAGCTAGCCTTCTTTGTAATGGTACGTGTACGCCATTCCAAAGAGTATTTGGAATTTTTTAATTGCTTGTTTTATATTACAGATTTCCAGAGTATGAAAGTTTGAATGCGTTCAATTTGTTTGAGCCTAATATTAGTCTTGCAAATAGTAATATATTCCATTATAATGTACTTGTGCTGTTGAGGTAGAAAGAACTATCATAAAAAGTTTGTGGTTTGATATTAAGAGTGCCAGCACGTGCAGTAACAAGCACAATCCAGTTAAAGATAACTGAACTGACTGGCTTCAATGAAAGAAAAAAGGAAATTTAATTAGATATCCCAATCAATTTATAATTAACAAATGTTGAGGGTACATCATATTCTCGATAGGCAACATTATTCACGACATTCGATGCGATTGTATGAATGAAAATCGATTATTATCCTTCATTTTAATCTAGACCCCAAAAATAAAGGGCTGGTTTAAACAGTATTTACAGATGTCATCGTGTGTGTATGTTTTCTGCGTGTGTGTGTGTGTGTGTGTGTGAGTGTGTGTGAGAGAGAGAGAGAGAGAGAGAGAGAGAGAGAGAGAGAGAGAGAGACAGAGAGAGAGAGAGAGAGAGAAAGTCACAGATCAGAGCTTGAATTAAACATATTCACCGGTAAAATGTCATATAAGAAAAACACATTCAACCTCATTTTAGAAGTATTCACATAGATACTAAGACATACAGAAATGATTATGTATCTGCAGTGACATAAACGGAGTTTAAGAGTTGTCATCGATATGGGGAAAAATAGTAAGTTTAGAGATGAGTGATATGCCTATCTATCGAGAAGGAAAACCGTTATTTGCATGTTAACATTATTGCGTGGTTCCTATTCTAGCAAACCCGCTTACATGTGGACAGCACATGAATAACATCATTAAGAGCTTCATTAAAAATCTTAGCTGCATCCTTCTTGTGTTTGATGCTGGGAGCTTCTACGAGTAATACAAAAAAAATCAAATCTGACGAAGGCATTGGAAAAGTCCGTTCAAAGACTAAGAAAGATGAAATATACATAGCTGACAGAGCATACATATAAGCAATTACTATTGCCATCATACTTAAAGTATTTTCATTCTTTTCCTGCAATGGTATCTGCCATTCAGCACAGTTAAAGTAACCAATTTAATTCATTTCCTGCACAGGTACGTGCCACTGAGCACAAAGGTACCTGCCAGTGAGCACAATACAATTATACGATTTCATTCTTCTTATCTAATGGTACCTGTCATTGAGCACAATACAATTATACGATTTCATTCTTCTCCTCTAATGGTACCTGCCAGTGAGCACAATACCATTATACGATTTCACTCTTCTTGTTTAATATACAGGAGCACATCCAGTACTGAAATTCATTGAGAACTCTATTCATCTGGACTTATAATAGCAAAATGTACGATTATTGAGGATTTTATTTGCAATACTGTAAGCTCCTCTTCAAATTTTACTTTGTAATTTAGAGAAATATTGCAATTGCTAATTGTACTAAACGTGGTGGTTTCACGTTTTACTTTTGCCAAGTTTAAACTATCTTCGTAAGGTAATGAGTTGTAAATATTAACAAATTAAACGGCAACACACTGCT
>JAECUM010035271.1:0-29330 GCA_016617855.1 Megalonaias nervosa
AAACACTCGCTGAGCGGTTATTTGGATACCAGTATGCGAAGGAAATAATTCAGAGCGACATGAGATCTCGTGAATGGGTTGCAAGATTACCAAATGTGATAGCTGCGTTAAATAATGAGATTACTCGTTCAACTTCTATGAAACCTATTGAAGCGATTACGGGAAAATATATAATACCTCGGAACAAAATCATACAATCTCAACCAGTATTAGGTAATGCGACTGTAAGATATCTATATGAACCTGGTGAACTCGAAAGGGGTAAAAAAAGAGCAACTGATCCTATCTGGAGTGTGACTACACATAACATTTCTAGAGTGGTTAGATCCACGGGTAGACCCGCCATCTACAGACTGGATTCAACTGCTCCTCAGCGTGGATTTGTACGTGAACAATTACAAGTAATTCCTGAAGACACACAATTACCACCGCATTCACTTTTGTAAATTGGAACCCCGACGTCGATTGCATTCAAGACATGTCAATATGACATTGTCACGTGTATGACCAAGATCACTATTAATTCTATCCACGGTAAATTGTTTTGGATTATTACTCGAATACTTCCACAACATGTGACAGTTACAAATTACACAACGATTATTCTGTTGTTGTTTTAGCTTCATAATAAATTCAACATCGATATCAAAATCACGATTATTTGTTTTATCGCATCGTTTATAACTGGATAATTTTTTTCTTATTACTTCAACACTAACAGTTTGATTATTATTTTAAGTGGAGTCTATGACAACTCTGTGCAGTTGAGATATTCTCCTGACTCTAGATACTGCGAGATAAACTAAATTTGACCACTCGATTCTGTCATCGACAATCCAGATATTTGTATCAGTAATAGTTAGTCCTTGTGGCGACTGAATTGTTATGGCATATCCCAATTTCCACGGTGAGTTATTCATTCTCAACGCGCTTTCACCAACATCAATATCAACTAAAACAATATCATTTAGTGCGAGATTCTGTTTCTGGACATTTTCAGTGTCCCGTCCTGGAATTTCAACCTCAACATTCTGTAGTCGAGTATCTGCTGGGCGATAACACAATGGCACAAGTAGATTTGAGAATTTTTCTTTGTGTAATATAAATAATTCCTCCTGTAATTCATCGCGAATTATTTTTCTACTAGCAACTATTAAATCATTTGGTGTCCAAAAATTCCAGAAATCATCGATGAGAGTTTCCGGAATTTTTTCACGGGGTATTTCACACTGTATTCTATCTGGTTGTAGTCTGATTAATCTTTTAAATTCTTTCAGAGGTTCATCAATAGCTCTATGATCATCATTTATTTCTTCATAATAATCCACAAATGATTTTAACCACTCATGTGGAGATTGACCGACGAAAGGTGGTGGTTGACCATGATCGCCGCACATAATTACCGCAGTATTTTTAGTTCATAGCCAATTAAGAAATATTTTCTGTGTTTCTAACGACACCGTACAAATCTCATCCCAGATGATGATTTTGGGAATATATTTCTCACCCATTCGCTCAGGTGTCCACGTATCTCCACACCATCTGAAGAAACTATGGTATGTACACGATTTTATTCCTCGTTGTTTTATTTCTCTTGCTAGTCTGTGTGTAGGTGTCAGCACAATCATATCTGAACTCTGATGAAATAATTCAATGGCACGTGTTGTTTTACCAGAACCTCCAGGTCCATTGATATAAATGGTATTATGTCTGGCTACGGTATCAAATACAGATGATGATGTTGTTACTGGTATTTGATTGTCATCACCGTAGTATATTTCTTTGATATTAACGTCTGCTGATTCAGAATAATCTAGTATACTTTCGTGTTTTATTCTTTATGATCCCCATTCACCATTAGCGAGTAACGGTTTTACCAAATCCACGTACGCGCTATTTATATAAAATGAATCCGTAGCAACTCTGACAGCGTAACAAGGAAATCTATTTATCATTGATAATAAATTTATAGAAACGTAAGCGAGCATAGAAGATCATAAATGAGTAAATTGCGGTGACTCACCATCGATATAACTCACGACTGTACCTATTTTAATTTCGTCTGATGAATAAGCATTACTTCTGCTTATAAATTTTCCTTCGTTCGTTGTATCAGTAATTATAAAATCTAACTCAGCATCATCCATGGTTAATCTTGTACAATGTCGTTTATGATCATGCGAACCACCTTGAGTAAATTTACCAATTATTTTTCTACCGAGATCTTTTCCAACTTTATTTTCATAATCAATTTTATCCCAATCTTCATCTGGATCTGTCGGTGAATATTTCTTTTGTTGTGGTAACCAAACTTGTTTCTGCGGATGTTATGATATAATAGCTTCACTTACATTCAACGACACTAAGATTCCAGTATCAAGCATGTTTCGTAATAGCACTATTGGAACCCAATATTTTTCTGAGAAATGTCTACCAAACCACGTATAGACAATAGGATGAAGATTATTACAAAACTTAAATGATTTTACACAAGCAAATCCAGTTAAATCAAAATCAGGTAATGGTCCATTTATCGCAACTCTTGTCATTTCATGTGTCGGATGTCCGAATCTTTTGAAATATTCAGAACAGTCTCCGTATCCACGAAAACTCCCAGGACTTTACGATGATCATATTTGGTATTCCATAATCCGCCATGTCCATATTCGAAACAATTATGCTGAATATCTTCAAGGAATTCTGATCGTGTTGGTTTCCATGAATTTTTTCTCCTGATGGAAACTGTAAAACAATTATTCAATAATCGTTCAACTTCAGCATCATCAGAATTATATTTCAGTGCAAGATTCTTCATTTCTTCATGAAGAGATTCTCTACGGTAAATCTCTCCATTAGGTTTTACAAATTGATCTTAATTCACGGATTCTGAACTCTGAAATAACCAAACAGATACAGGATCATTCTTACTGATATCACTGATAGCATCGAATATATAATCGTCATAAAATCTGACTATTCTATCTTGTAGAAATATTGTTACAGCATTAGTCTATGCATGTGCATTATGATCAATGATTGTTATTGGAGCTCCTCTTGATATGTATTTTGACGCATATAAAATCTCTCCGGTTAGTGTTCTTACTGTTATTGGAAATTTTAATTTTTTTTTTCTAGTTCAGCGACGTCTTTGATAGATGCTCCAGTATTCTTAACTGTTTCTGCCCATGAGTTTATTTTTTTACGTCTTATATCCGTTAAGCCATTCCCACGTATTGCTTTTTTAAAGTGTTCCATAACTCTCTCAGCTACACAATTTAACCGTGATAATTTCATCGGTTTATCATTTAGCGGATACACCGCATAAACAACCGTGGTTACAGGATATGATCGTTCATAATACTGTTTATCAATACCGGTTAATACACCTGGCTTGGATTTTTTATCCAATATAACAGTTTGTCCTGATTGTGTTACTCTGACAGGTTCACGTTTATCACGGATAATCCAAATATCATCATCCGTCTGCTGAATAAATTTGATCAGAATAATATACCGCTGATTATCAAGGTAATTGATAATACTTCTTCCTCGTTCGTCATTTATTCTTGTGTCGACGGTATCTCTGATTCTGAATGACGACCAAGTATGAGTAGCACCATCATTTTGAAATTCTTTTTTAGCTTCACGAATACGATCGATAATATCATCATTCATCAAAGCTAGGTCTTGCATTGAGTATTTAGATTTGGATTTTGGTAATTTATCAAGATCAAATCTTGCACTAGAGGGTTCAATTACGGATAATCTCTTAAATTTCTCCATAAAATAATTAAGACAGGATTTATTTAATTAGATTTTCATTCATAATATAATGATACAAACAAATGATAAATGCAACTGCATAAGATGATCGGGTTTTCATCTCGCTGCAATAAACCATGTGTAAAAGAATTCTGCGGATATCATATGCAGAGTTTTCGAACAGGAAGCTCAGGACCAAAACCTTGCGTTCGATGCGGTGTTGGAGTCAGAGGAAAAACTCAAATATGTGTGCAATGTGGCGGTAAAAAATACAGAGAGATGAAGCGGTATTACAATGAGAAATATGGACCATCGGCATCTCCGTTTAAAACCATAGAGGATTATTTGGTTAGGTTTCAGAATAATCATTTAGAAGAATGATATTATATATACAAATGGAGCAGAATGAGTTTGTGAAACATCCGATCATTAATAATTACGAGGCATCTCGTAATGGTACAATCAGACACTGTCAACGAAAAAAACCAGTCAATGGATCTATTATTAATACTGGTTATGTAATATTTAATGCTGGAAAAAATAAAACATATCTCTATTATCGATTCATCTACGAGTGTTTTAATGGTCCGATCGAAGAAGGATTTGTAATCGATCATGTCAATTCGGACAAGAAAGATAATTCTTTAAATAATTTGCGTGTTGTTACACAGAGTCAGACTTGTAAATTAGGAAGAAACGGTGATAATAATAAATCTCTAAGATCAGTTATATCTACGAATACAGAGACAGGTGAAGAAATAATCTTCCCATCGATGACTTCGGCTGCGAAATATTTTGACATATATATATCAGCATTTTCAAAGGAATTCAATCAGAAGATCAAATTTAGATACGCTGCAAGTAATTAAATACAAGTAATTAGTAATAATGGATAGGAATTCAATTATTTACGACAGAGATAAAATCTCTATAGCTGATAAATTACCTTCGCGGACGAAAGTCAAAATTGCTGAAAGAGATGATATTACTTATGTAGAATTCATTGATAGAATTTACGCAGGAAAAGGGTTCTCACATCGATCATGCCTATTTCACGTGATGAACGTGCGCGCCGACGATTACAAGAAAATTCAGAGCGAGAATACACAAGAAAGAATAATCCATGGATTATAAATTTATTCAGAAAAATTCATGAATTCACTGATATTTTTTTTATTTAGTCGTGCAAATAATTACCCATCAAATTATTAAATTTAAAAAAATGACTTTATATAATGAATCATGAAAATATCAACGCTATTATTGCTAATATTAAGCAATTACAACACAGCGGTATAAAAGTATCTAATGAACTTGATCCTGAAAAAATTATGAGTGATTTTGAATCATTACAATTTCGAAAGTCAGAGGGTAGATATACGTTGCCCTCCGATTATAGATTTATAAAGTTGATCCAGCAGGCGATGTTACAATCGCTGGCAGCAATCACGGATACGCAAGTGAAATTATTTGTTCCGCTTTCACGTTCAATCGAAAAGGCTAGGTCAGAATTATCTCACGAATTTGAAATGAAAAGAATTGTACACGCTCGTATAAAACAGCTGAGAGATATTATGTCGATAACGGAAGAGTTACTGGCTAAAGATATGGACGAGTGTGACTCTGATCATAGTGACGTTGACAACGAAACATATAGTGTTGTACCAGGATAATTCATTTCTGATCCTGATAAAATCACGAGGTAAAAAAAAAAATATTTTATCCTTGACACTTTTTTATTGCTTGGTAATTTCCGTACCTACGTTACGGCGATGACACTCTACGATCTTACATACAGATTTACACTTAACGCCTCTGACCTGAGATCGAGCAAGTGGCCAGACTGGTCAGTAAATTTGAAATGTATCCGCGATAAGAGTGGATTATGACAAGCAGCAGGAAGGGTGAACCCTACAACTTTGCAGAGACTGTATTTATAAAAAATAAAGGTTCCTACAGGGGCTGAAAAAAAAGGTCAATAACATAAACCGAAGCCTAAACTTTTATTATTTCCGTACAGTTTAGGTTTCTCATTTCCGTTACTTTTTGTTGACGTATTTATTTCAGATTTTTATGCGATTCGTTTACTCGCGGGTCACTCATTTTTTGTCGTTCACCCTTCCTGCTGCTGTAATTAAATCATCATTGTTATATCAATAATGAGTATTGGAGAACCACACTCAGCTAAATTAGCTCGAGAGCGACTAGAGGCAATTAAAAAATATCTACCTGTTCGTGATTCTGTTAAGCAACAACTACAATCGCGTCAGGAGTCTCAGGTGGAATTTACAGAAGGTATAGAACTATTATTTAAACCGATTGTCGAACCAACGAAGAAAATTGTTACAGCAACCGAAGCAACACAACGAGCTCTTGCAACATTGCCTGTTGATATTGCTGGTCGTATTCAAGCAGCTCAACCACCACCACAAGCACCACAAGCACCACCACAACCAGAACTTAAAAGACCAAGAACTAATATAATAGATACATTTACGCCTGAAGGTATTGCTGCTATCAGGGATCCAAAACAATTATTTGATATTGACGCGTTTGGATATTATGAAAGAAAAAAATATGTAAAACCAGAACATGTTAAATCTCTAAGCTCTGCCAATTGGATCAGGGATATATATGCATTTCTACTGGTATTCCAGAAATCAGATCTAATGAAGATATTAGAAATTTTAACAGATTTGATGAGATTGTAAATAAATATATAGAAGAGGTTGAACAAAGTAAACGATTATCACAACCACCACAATTTGAATTATCACCACTATCATCACCGCAGCTTAAATTATCATCACTACAACAACCACTACCACGACTGCAACCACTACTACAACAACACAAGATACTACAACGACAACAATAGATACAACGACAACAACAACAACGACGAGAACAACAACAACGACAAAAAGCACCAAAACCATTTGAGCAATCACAAAGTGATTATCCAGAATTACCATCACCACAACGAGCACAACAACTACAACAAGAGCTACAACAACGAGAACAAGAACGACGAGAAACAATGAGACGATTGAGATCACCACGACAAACTGAGGAAGAATTTCAAGACGCTCCCGGCGCAACTGGAAGTGGTTTAGGAAGTGGCCTTATTACTTGTCCCAATAATGTCCTTGCTGATGTTGATCGACTAGAAATTCTCATTGGAGGAAAACGAGCTGGTAATAATTCCCCAGAAATCATCAATGAAGCAGCTGATATTTGTAAACGATTATTTACAGGCGGTATCATGGATATTAATGTATCTCGGTCTCTCATTAATGAAATCGCCGATGACTACCATAGTGATTAGATACAATTAGTGATAAAGTCATTTAATAACAAAATGATCGTGCATGGTACTCAACGATAAAGTCATTTAATAACAAAATGATCGTGCATGGTACTCAACGTGGACCTACCATGGCAGGATAATAAACTCTCGATTACCAGTATACAAAACAACCTACGGAGATGGACTAGGTGATGTTGTTCAGGGTCTGTTTAGAAGAATAGCCCCAAAAGCAATACCGATTGCAAAGCAGCTAGGAATGAAAGCTATTGATGTTGTTCGTGAAAAAGGTATAAGCGCTGTTGGTAATATTGTTAGCAAAGCATTCTCAGCAATCAAAGATAGACTATCAAGATTAATACGCAGACCACAACCCGTCCGACCTCAACCTGTGAAATTGGCTAGCACTGAAGTGATGCCCGCAAGTGTAAGTAAAATAATAAATCAAGCCGCTAATCAAAAACTAGCGGAGTTGGCTGATGTCCCGATGTCGGAAAAGAAAAAAATATAACCGCTAGTCTGATAGCAGGAAGTGGTCTCACTTCCCGAAGTGGTCTTCGTGTTAGACGAAGACGATAATAATAAGATGTTCAAGCGTATATCTGACCCCGCGTTTGACATGGACGCACCAGTTCTCAAAGATGAGTCTGTGCGCGATTATCAGTATTATTCTTATGACGCACGACTGCCAGATCAGCGTGGGCGAATTGAACTAAAGGTTCAAGATACAAGTAGGTATTTTCTACCCGCTGAGGCATTTATTGAAGTAGAAGGTGAAATTTTAAATAACGCTGCTCCTGCAGCACCAGTAGCATATGGAGCTGAAGTTAGGGTTGGTTTTGTTAATAATGGTATTATGGCGTTATGTGATAGCGCTACGTACATGATTGACGGAAAAAATATTGAATCAATCCAGAAAGACGTTGATGTTGCCACGACGATATTGGGTCTTGCTAGATACAGCGATGATTATTCAAGATCAGCTGGTCCATCAATGATGTTTTTCAAGGATACTTCTGACAATCCTGATAACAGACAATATGATATAAGACGACCAAGAAACTTCGCCGGCGCCGCTGACGCTGATGTAAATCCGGTGGTTCATGATGCTAATCCAAATTTCAACTTAGGATTTGCAGTACGTAAATCAATGTTAAAAGGTGATAGAAGAACATTTTCGTGTGCGATTCCACTGTCACATATTTTTGGATTTTGTAGAAATGTCAGAAAAGTCATTTTCGGAGCCAAACATACTGTTGTACGAAAAGGCACTGATAATGATGCATTATGGAGACCCATTGGTGATCCTGGTATAGTAGAACTAACAAAACTTTCATTCTGGATGCCAGTGATGACTCCGTCAATATCTGAAGAAGACCGGTTGCTATCTTTTATGAGTCAAGGCGGTAAATCAACGTTGTCATGGTTGACTATGACCACAGATGCTGTTGATAGTGCAATTAATGGTTTATTTACGTGGCAAATAGCTTCTCAGCAAGGTGTTTCTGCACCAAGACATATATTTATTGCTTTACAAGATGTTACACGAGTAAATTCACAAAATCGCAACATAATGATATTTGATAAATTAGGAGTTAGTGAAGTTTCATTAAGGATAAATGGACATCAAGAACCATCCGAAGATATATTACTGAATTTCGATCAAAATCATGTAGCACGTGCATATCATCGTCTTATGTCGTTTATGGGGCGTGATCAAAACATTGATACTGGTTTACAAATATCACAGCTAGATCTTACAACGCTGTATCCGATTTATTACTTTTCACTAGAACATTTACATTTAACCAGACAATCAGTAGTTGATATACACTTCAGAGTTCGTGTAACATTGCCAGTAGCACCAGCACCATTAATTCCTAATTATAGAGCAATCGCAGTTATACTCAGCGATAAATCAATGTTACTCGAAGGTGTTGGTGGACGAATGAGAGTTATTGATGCTCCAGTAGAAAATATGTAATTAGATCGTTCATAATATTATAAATGTCATATCATCACGTTAGTGTGAGTCTGACTCCTGGTCAGATTAAAAAGCTACAATCAGCATCAAAAAATAACTGTGGAATAAAAATATCGCTAAAGCGAGAACAGATGAGCGGTTCAAATAAATTATCGTTGACCGAGCGTCAGTTCAAAAACTTCAATGAAACTAAAAAATCAAATAAAGGCGTCAACTTAATCTTTCTGCGGGCGCCATCAAAGATATTGCTAAATCGGGTGGTATATATCCACTTCTCGCAGCTATACCAGCTTTAATAGCAGCTGCAGCTCCAGCTGTTGCAAAAGCAGCTGCGCTAGGTGCTGTTGGAACTGCTGCTGGAATGGCGTTAAAGAAAGCAACCGGACAAGGAATCAAAAAAAAGGGAAAAGGTCTAAGACTACCAGGAACCCCGTATTCGTGGTACGGAAAGGGTCTAAGACTTCCCGGGACAGTTTACTAATATCACCTATGTCCAATTTTGATTTACTTAATGCTGCTAAAAAATTAAAAATAAAAAACTTCAGAGGTGTTTTTATGCGCGATCAATTGCCAAAAAAAACAAACAATATTGAAACCGGTATCATTAATCTCGATAAAAACTCTGGCCCAGGCACGCACTGGGTCGGATATGCAATTGATCCACGTGAAATTATTTATTTCGATTCGTATGGATTAGCACCACCAAAAGAATTTTTAGAGTACGTTACCGGCGATAAAAGTATTCCAATCTGGTATTCAACGCTACCAACACAAAAAATAACTGATCCTCCAATATGCGGTCGTGAAACCCTCGCTTTGCTTGATGCTGTATCAAAATCAACAGCGCCACCTCGTAAAGTCGTGCACGCGTTCATTACACTACGTCATAACACTTAAACAGATATCAGTAAATATAATGGTAGATATTTACGGAAGATCTACTCGCAAAGATCAGAAGGTCGATTTATCTAAATATGCAACTCTTGATCAGCTCAGAAATGAAATCGATGATTTATTAAATATCACAAGTGTGGATCAAAATGAAGTCGTCGTTTTTCAGGACAAACAAGGACGATTAAAAACGAGTAACATACAACTACTAGATGTACTTGTACGAATTCCCAACGCGGTTGTTAATAATATCGTTGCTTTCACTGATCAAGGTAAAATACAGGATTCCGGTAAGTCGGTTAACGACTATGTTAAGAAAACTGGTGATGTATTTACCGGTGACATTGTTATGTCAGGAAGAAAAATTACATATCTTATGAACCCAACATACAGACGCAGCAACAAAAAAATACGTCGATGATCAAGAACCCAAGTACGTGTCAGTGCGCGGTGGTATAATGCGTGCATTTCTCGACATGAATAATAATGGTATTAATAATCTCAGAACACCAGAAACAGATTTTGACGCTGCAACGAAGAAATACGTCGATGATAGCAATAAATCATTAATGACAGTCAATGATGAAATTACTGCATTTAGAACTGATTTTACCAATCACGTGCAAACGTTTCTGAATTTCCGTAGAAATATAAACAGATCTATTAACGAATTTTTTGGAAATCCACCAGTCGTTGACATAAAACTTACCTACATTAACATGAAAATCAACGATATTGTTAGTGGAATTCCTGATATCGTTGAAAAAACGAATCTAGTAACAAAGTTTCTTGCTGGAATGCCTCACAAGCAGATCTTCAACGTAGTATACACAGTAGCATCAGGATTAGGAGTATGGACACTGCAAGATAATAATCTCAAACACACCGCAGAAATTACTGGCGTATACAGGCTGTCTATATTTAGCATAGCAAAATTCAGTATATTTACTACATTTCCATGGCGTCATTCAATCGATACTTTTTCTGGAGTTGTATCCGTTATAATAAATAAAGATGCGGAAGAAACATTTCTGCTGGAAGCATCTGATAAAAATTTAACCAGAGCACTATACTGGTGGTGCTTGGAATTTGTATGTGAAACTCCTCAATTAGTTATCTAGATAAATATAATGATTCAAGAGTCATTTATCGACGTTCAACGTCACAGATACGTTCAAGTATGTGAGTGTCAAACTAAACTAAAAAATATCATCGACGATTACACGATAAAGGTAAAAAAAATATCGGCGACGTATGGATGTTATTGATATAATGGTATACTCGGTTTCTGCTGTTATTGCTGGAACTGGATTATTACTATCAACAATAACGATGACAGCGCCTGCAGTTGTAACAATTATAGTTTCCACGGCAACAACATGCGCAGGTATTTTCAGTATTATCGCTAAGAAAATATCTACGTGTACAAATGATAAACTAAACGAGTACATAATGAAATTGCACACAGCAACATCATCTTATTCTAAACTATCATCGTATCTTTCGGCGTACCTCAGCGATGGTAAAATATCCGATGAGGAGTTCGCAACGATAATGGAAACTTATCATGAGGCATTCAAAGTGGATTCTAATGATAAAGTGGAGGGTTGAATTTCCGCTCTATTAAAATAATAATTAAATACGGAGTATTTTAAATAATGACAGACAGGGAATTACTTCAGCAGATCGTAGCTAATACGACGCCGTCAAAAACTACTATGATATCATTAGGTTCAACCAATCCTGAATTTAGCGTTAATTTTCCAACCGCAATTCCAGCAAAGGAAATAGCGCTAGCACAATTACGAGTTTATCATAGTTGGCCAAATATCAGGTCAAAACCGTTTGGTGGACAACCAGCAAATAATTCACTGGCATTTGCGAATAAGAATAAACCTGATGGAACTCCTGATTGGCAAGTAGTTAGTATTTCAACGGGCAGTTATCAAATAGACCAGATTAATGATGAGTTCCAACGCAGAATTAAATCTATCACAGGAAAAGAATCTAAAATAGCGATCACTGTTTACGAACCTACACTATCAGCTGCGATTGAAATAAATTCTCCTGATTACATCGTAGACATTTATCAAAGTTCAATTAGATCTGTGTTAGGATGGCCTGAAGTCGCACCTATTTATAATGGAGTTTCAGAACCAACTAAAAATGAATTTAAAACGAGTGAAGAAAGATTTATTAAAGATCCAGAATATCGAGGAAAATATCCATGGAATTATACAGCACTTAAATTTGATTCAAACAACGATAGATATTACTTTACCGATTTTGACGGTAAAAGGATCTTCAAGATGACTAGATCAATATTTAATGCGGTTATCGTAGACCCCAAGACGCGGCGTACTAGAGATATTGTTGATGAAGAACTTATTAAACGGTTTTTAGATACTCTTTAGCCTGAATACGATAAAACGTTTAACGATTTAAGAAGTTTACTTATTTCATTATCTCAACATTATGACGATGGTGTAAAAAATCAGATAATCGAGTCAATAAAACATTTAAATGGGATCTTATTTGATTTATATATTGCCAATCGAAGTATTATAAAAGCTACAACTACTGAATTAGATAGTCCTTTCACAAGTCCAGAACTTAAACAATTATTCCTTGTTCATTACAAAATAACAGAAAAAGATTTACAAACATTTATTATACCAGGTTTAAATAACGCTAAAATGAAGAAATCAATTGATGATCTTATTGAAGAATATTATCCGGGAGTAATTGAATCATGGAGAAAAATAGCCCCACCACCGGTTATACTAAAACATAATAACAACCCTTTTGGTGCCGGACGTCATATATCGCCAGGCATTGTAAATATAACATCAGTAATTGCAGTCAATCTTATCTGCGACATTGTGGACGGTAGTTTTCAGATAGATCTTTCAAAGTCTAGCCAGGCCCAGCAAGGGTACATATTATACAGTTTCAGTCCCTTAGCCCCCCCCCCCAAGGCTGGTTAATTGTATCAGAGCCAATTAACCCCGTGTACCTGCGAGTTCATAATCCGTTATTATCAAGGATACACTTTAAACTTACAGACCAAAACAATCGCATCTTGGACACAAGAAATGAAGAACTAAATATAAATCTGTATGTGAAATCATAATGCGTTATCATAACAAAAAAAAAATATCCGGAAGCATAGTACTTGTCTATGATACATAATGGTTGGTATACAATACAGTATAGTATATACTTGTCAATATAACCTTGCCTGCGGTCTCATTCAATGCTAATCGGCAACTTTCCCTATGTGGCAACCAGTAACTGACAAAATAATAATACTGTATTCTTTGTTTACATAAAATCCACGCACAAGATTTCTCATAGTGCACACAGGTAATCGAAATCTATTGTCTAGAAGGCTGTGGCTGCATAATTAGCTCATATTGATTATTCCATAACGGCTGTTTTCCCTGTATCTGTGTGGCCGATTACCGCGTAAAGTTATTTTAAGAATACGCTATGACTAAATCAATCTCCTTGGTAACGGCTTACGCATAGACTCAGTGTTAATGCAGAATTATATATATTTTTTGGAAACTAGAAATATAAAATCCCATTTTACACAGAAAACTGTGGTTTTTGTTAAGAACACTGTAGTTTTTAGGAAATAGGTTATTGGTAAACACATATTAACTTTTTCAGTATATATTTATAACAAGGTCCGATAGCTCAATTGATAGCGTGTTGAAACTCTCATCCGGGGGGTCATGGTTCGAGACTCGTGAAAGGCATATGTCTGCGGGGGCGATTTTAAGCCAAGATTTATAATCTATTGGGGGCAAACAGTATTTGATCAACAAATTTAAAATCTAATGTTAATTCCCGTTAACCTTCCTGGGGATTTCACCCAACGAAAACGAGCAAACTCAACGAAAAACAATGATAAAATCGACTAAAATGCCTGAAAAAATCAACAAAATAGCGTAAAAAACGAGAAATTTTATAAAAAAAAATCGAACAAAATAAAAACTTTATAAAAATAACTAAATCTGATTAAGTAAAGAATGTTTTGTGCCATCGAATGTAGTTTATGTATCTTTTGCTTAACCCACTTCTGGAGAACCGTCTTAAGATCTTATAATATTTTCTGAATGCAGATTGCAAGCTAAATAATATCATGTACTACTGCTTGTAAAAGATACTGAAAAGTTTTATGCTTGCCTCAGTCTCGCTTGATCATCTGATACCAAGCACCGGAATATAAAAGTTTGTCCAAATTTAAATGAAAAAGCAGATCTTGTAACCCCGTCTGCGACACATTTCACTGAAGAGCCCGTTATGTTAAAGTATTTACTAGCGGAATAAATTGACTTGAACATAATTTCTTCTCCAGATTCTGCATTCACTGATTTAAAAGGTCTTGCAAATCGTGCGCCGCCAGTGTTTCCAAACTTACAGTTTTCACTTTGCGTGATAATACGTAGATTTTCAAGTGAGTTGTCAAGTTTATTGCCGTTGATGTGATCCCCCACATACCCATCTTTGATCAGTCCAAAATAACACTCTATCACAAATCTATGTGATAGATAATTTTTATTTCCTTTGGTTTTAAACGCAAGATAACCAGCATTGGTAACACTACCGACTGGTTTTTTCAATCTGCAGTTTCTAATCACACCTTCTCGAGATGCTTCATAATTGGTAATGATTGGATGTGACACAAACTCATTTTGCTCCATTTATATACATAATACTATTTGTTTAAATCATTGTTTTGAAAATCTAGCCAGATAATCTTCTTCGGTTTTATAGGAGAATCAGTGTTATATTTTTTATCGTAATATCGTTTCAGCTCTCTGTACTTTTTACCACCGCATTGCGCACACAGTTGAGTCTTTCCTCGCACTCCAGCACTACACACAATACACGGTTTTGGTCCTAAACTCCCGTTCCTGACGCATTGCATATGATAACTACAGTATTCATTCACACATGCTCTGTTACACGGAGACGTATAACCGATTTTTAACCAGTGGCATTGATTTGGTTGAATCATATACAAAAGATTAACGTTCAATTAAATATATATTTTGCCTTAATTATAATATGGAAGAATTATCCGTGATTGAACCCTACGCAACCAGATTCGATCTTGACAGACTACCCGAGTATAAATTTAGTATTTCGATGCAAGATCTAGCTTTAACTAATAAAGATGTAACTAAACGTATCCGTGAGGCCAAGAAGGAATTTCGTGACGATAGTGCAGTTCATGCATGGTCAACATTCAGAGTTGGAAATGTTTCTAATACGATGAATGACAAACGAGGAAGAGTAATCATTAACCACCTTGATAATCAAAAATATTTTATTTTAATAAAATTTATTGTAAATACAGAAGAAGATATTTGGATTATTCGTGACAAGCGCGACCCCGTCCGCGTGCAGTCAGGAAATAATATTTTCTTGAGTAATAACTCCAAACCAGGAATACTAACTTGTATAGATAAACCGTATTATGAGCGATCGTACCCTGTAACTGCGGTTGTCTATGGAATATTTCCGCTGAATAATAAACTTAATGTTGGGGATCTCAAACCGATGAGATTGTCAAGGATAAACTGCGTAGCTGAGCGAGTTACAGAACACTTTACAAACGCGATACGTGGTAATGGTTTAACGGATTTAAGACGTAAAAAAATAAATGCATGGGCAGAGTCGGTTAAAGATACCGGAGAGTCCATCAAAGATGTTGCTGAGCTAGAGAAGAAATTAAGATTTCCAATAACAGTAAAAACGTTAACCGGCGAGATTTTCTACAAACCGAAATATATAAAAAATGGAGCTCCGATAGATATTATTGATCATAACGCGCACGCATGGACTGCTGCAGTAACAATATTTCCACGAGATAAAACGGTTAAATTTTATGACGGTGATATCTTTGATTTTATTAAAAATATTAGTAAAACCGATCCTGTTTCTGTTTGGTTATTTCAGAGTTCGGAATATGATCATTACGATCAATTTGTACGACCTAACGGTGATATTTATCGTACAGAATCTCTCCATGAGGAAATGGAACATCTTGCACTGAAATATACCTCTGATGATGTCATAGTTAGACAATTATTGAATAACTGTTTTACTGTTCCGTCAGTCGCTGCTCATTTCGCTCAGGAGAAAAATTCATGGAAAACGACACGATCGGAATTTCTTGAAGATGTCAAGAAAAGTTGTATAGAATATGGGCACGGTGGATTATGGAACACCAAATACGATTATAGTGATGTTATCTCGGTTGATATGGTAGCATGTTATCCTGGGAGTTTTCTTGGATATGGAGCATGTTCTAAATACTTTAAGAGATTCGGACATCCTACACATGAGATGACCAGGGTTGCAATAAACGGACCCTTACCAGATTTTGACTTAACAGGATTTGCTCACGTAGAATCATTCGAGTTTAGAGAAGATCTCCATGCGATTACTTATATTTGGTTCGGAAGACATTTTTCAGAAAAATGTTGGATTCCGATAGTACTATTGCGATATATGCTTGATGCTGGATTTTTAATATCGTTGAGAGTAACTGAAGCGATCATATCGTATAGTTCACAGAAGCAAGTTTGGTTACCAGAACCGGACAGATTTAATATCGATGATGCCGGGAATGAACATGATGAAAAACTTGCAAAAGATCTTGGTAGAAAGATAATCGGTAAGTTTACTCAAGGTGGTTCATACGATTATAAACGGCATTGTACAAGATTGATTATGGACGATGCTGAACTAGATTTTATAATCGCTGATACAACGGAGAAAAACACATTTATAAACCGATGTAATGCTTATTTATCAGATGGAACAAAACTAGGTACCATTGTGAGCTATCTTGATGGCGACTCACAACAATTTACTTATTTAAGATCTTCGATGTTAGCTTATGTTTCGATAAATCTATTGTCGATGATAAATAGATTTCCTCGTTACGCTGTTAGAGTTGCTACGGATTCATTTTATATACACAAAAAACATAAGGATTTATTAAAACTCGGTAATGGTGAATGGGGGGCATGGAGGATAAAACAAGAAAATATACTTAGTTATTCTGAATCTGCCGACGTTGAAATCAAGGAAATATATTACAAAAATAATAATCAAATATCAAAGTCATCTGCACCATCTGTGTACGATCCTCTGGCTAGACATAAGACCGTTTATCTTAATGGGTGTGGTGGTTCAGGTAAAACAACTCGTGCGATTAACTTATTTATGAATAATAACTCAGATATAATTGTTTTGACACCTACACATAAACTTGCTAGAGAAATAAAAGAACGAGGAGTAAAATCATGAACATATCATAGCTTCTTTAGATGGTGCGGAGATACATGGACCCCATCGCGGATGGGTGAAAAATATATACCCAAATATATTATATGGGACGAGATATGCACGGTGTCGTTAGAAACACTAAAAACATTTCTTGATTGGTTGTTATTGAAGAATACTGCTGTGATTATGTGTGGCGATCATGGTCAACCACCACCCTTTGTTAGACAGTCTCCACATGAATGGTTGAAAACATTTCTAGATTATTACGAAGAAATAAATGATGACCATAGATCCATTGATGAACCGCTAAAAGAACTTAAAAGATTAATCAGACTGCAGCCAGATCAAATACAATGCGAGATACTGCGTAAAGTAATTGCAGAAACTTCTATGAATGAATTTTGGACTTTATGGAGACCTGCTGATTTGATAGTCGCAAGTAGAAAGATAGTTCGTGATGAACTGCAAAAGAAATTATTTACGTTACATAAAGAAAAGTTTCCGGATCTACCCGTACCTTTGTGTTATCGCCCATCAGATACTCGACGACAAAATATTGAAGTTGAAATACCAGGTGGAGACACTGTCCGAGTACAAAATCTTGTCTTGAATGATATCGTGTTGGTTGCTGTTGATGTTGTTGAGAGCGCGTTGAACATGGATAAATCGCCATGGACGTTAGGATACGCTATAACAATTCACTCAGGGATTAACTATAACTGATACTAGAGTCTGGATTGTAGATGATCGTATTGAATGGTCGAATTTAGTCTATCTCGCAGTGTCTCGTGTCAGAAGAATATCGCAACTGCGTAGGGTTATTGTAGATTACGTAATAACTGAAGAAATCACTAACAATGTCGATATCAATAAAAAATTAGTCAGCTATAAGCAGTTTGACAAAAAAAAAATAAGCGTGACTTTGATCTTGATGCTGAATTTATTATAACACTAAGACAACAACAGAATAATCATTGCGCAAGTTGCAACTGTAATATGTCATGGCAATGTTTTAATCCAAGACAATTTACCGTAGAAAGAATTAATAGTGATCTCGGTCATACACGTGATAATGTGATGCTGACCTGTCTTGAGTGTAATCGACGTCGAGGTGCTGGATGTTTACAAAATTGAGCTTGGTGGTAATTGCGTATCCTCAGGAATTACTTGCAATTGTTCACGTACAAATCCACGTTGAGGGGCTGTAGAATCTAGTTTATAGATCGGAGGTCTACCAGTGGATCTTACCACGCTAGAAATTTTATGTGTAGTCACGCTCCAGATAGGATCGGTTGCTCTTTTTTTACCACCTTCAAGTTCGTCAGGTTCATATAAATATCTTACAGTTACATTACCTAATACTGGTTGAGAGAAAGATTCACGTCGTTGTATTGGTATATATTTTTTTTTTTTGATCGCATTAGAAGGTTTCATGGAAGTTGCACGAGTAATTTCATTATTCAACGCAGCTATCACACTCGGTAATCTTGCAACCCATTCACGAGATCTATCCTTAAAGTCAGCGGATATTTCCCCTGCATACTGGTATCCAAATAACCGCTCAGCAAGTGTTCTATTAAATCGTTCAACGATTGCCTGATCACGATGAATTTCAGTATGTCCTCGTCTGATTTTAACGTTATGCTTGTTCATCAACGATGATACTACTCCAAGAATTTCTTTACCAGGATCAACTTGTAATAACCGTGGCAATCGTAGACCACCACGTTGATAAATGCGCTCAAACGCAGATGCAACTTCAGATGCTGTCTTTGTTGATAATGGCTCCGCTTCTTTGTATCTACTCGTAACATCAACGACAGTTAACGCGTATCTATACGTGTATTGACGTCTACGTGTTTTAATGGTATCGTGTGGTAAAAATAAAATATCTGCTTGATGAACTTCATTAGGAACGCTAACATCAAAATGCGCGTACTGAATTCTTTTAGGTGGACTCAGGAAGATTTGCCATATTGCCTGTCATGCTAACCATGATGCAGCAACATCACGTGAAACTTTGCTGCTTCGGCGAGTTTACTAATCGCTGCTTTACCTCTCCAATACCCTCTCGGGGAATAATAAACAGATTCCATTATGATAGTTATATAATTTAATTGCCAGCCCCTAGCACTAGTTTACCTTTCATAGCAGTTTTTACTAGAAAACTAGCGAGTATTTCTCTGAGAGATTTATTAGGTATAGAATTTAATGCGTGAATCAATCTCACATCTGCGAGATGTCGTTGTTGCAAATCATTACTTTTATACGCGACATCATGAACGTGACACGCTTGATCAATTCCGTTTATTGGATACTCTCCTGGTTTTGGTTGATCTCGTTCGTCAAGTCGGATATCAAGTCGAGTTCCTGGACCACAATAATTATATCCGGGTAAATGTTTCTCACCAGGGTATTTAGCCCATGGAGTTCCTGGTAATTTTCCTAACGAAGCAGCAATATCCCCACCTGTCTCTGATGAAATAAATTTGTATTCTTTTGTACCACATTTCACACACTTACCTGTAAGTGCGCGTCTTTTATTTTTTGCTGTTATTGTCGTTAATTCAGCAGTGGGTGTAGGTGCTCTGCATCGAACACAATATAGACTCATATTATTTATTATATGGATATAATTGACTTTTCAGCGACAAGAAAATAAGAGCCAGTAAAACATCACCCGGCGCTACCAAATTCTATCAGAATGATTATAATAGGCCCATCTGGAAGTGGAAAGACGCAATTATTGCTCAATCTAATAATGAGATGGCTAAAGTGGAACAAACTGTATTTAGTAGCACCATCTGTAGATGATCAGAGATGTTATGAAGTACTTAATGATTTTAATAAATATGCAAAACTACTGGACGAAGACGGAAATGATATTATTGATTTTATAACCGATAATGATGAAGATCCATCTGTAGATGACCTAGATGGATTCATTAATAATCTCGTAGTATACGATGATGTGATGCTGGACAAGCAATCCAATCCAGCTAGAATATTTTCTCGAGGTAGACATAAAAACACGGACGTGATTTATGTTACCCAGCGATATACACAAATTCCAAAAGTAATCAGAGACAACTGCAATATTTTGGTTGTATTTAATGGAGTAGATAATTATACTCTACAGAATATTTATTATACCTGGTGTTCAGGCGACATGGACATGATTAAATTTAAAAACTTCTTTTCAAAAGCACAAGCTGTTCCGTTTGGATTTATAACGATAAATCTACATGACCCAAGATCCAGATATCGAATAGGTCTTGATAAAATATTTGGGTAATTACAGCAGCAGGAAGGGTGAACGACAAAAAATGAGTGACCCGCGAGTAAACGAATCGCATAAAAATCTGAAAAAAATACGTCAACAAAAAGTAACGGAAATGAGAAACCTAAACTGTATGGAAATAATAAAAGTTTAGGCTTCGGTTTATGTTATTGACCTTTTTTTTCAGCCCCTGTAGGAACCTTTATTTTTTATAAATAAAGTCTCTGCAAAGTTGTAGGGTTCACCCTTCCTGCTGCTTGACATTTTAGATAAACAACGTTGATTGGTTCTGATACAATCAACCACCCTGCAGGTACTTGAGGTGTAAACGAATATAGAATATATCCTTGTTGGGCTTGATTGGATTTTTCAGTGTCAACTTGATAACTGCCATCGATGACATCACATACTAGACTGACAGATATCGTTGATGTGACATTGACGATGCCCGGTGAAATGTGACCGCCGCCCCCATACTGATCGTTATTATGTCTTAAAACATTTGCTGGTGGGGCTATTTTTCTCCATGATTCAAGGATTTTTGGAAAATTTTCCTTGACAAGATCAATCATTAATTGTTTGAATTCACCGATTTTATGTTCAGTATATGCTTCTTCGTAAACTTTCTTAATTACAACTTTCGCATTTTCTGGGTCTTTATAATATTTATATTCATTTTTGACTAAAATATGTTTAGTATATTTGAAATCAAATAATATTAAATTCAGATGTTGAATTGCTTATATGATATTTATTTTTCACATTATCGCTGCAATAATATATCAGATCAACGATTAAATTTTTGACACTGGTAAACATCCGGTTAAGTTCATCTACTGCGTCTGGGATCGTAACATTGATAATTCTTAGATCCATCATATTTTGATCTCTTCTCAGATCAGGAATTTTTTCTTATCCATCAGTAAAAAATTTATTAATGGTCCACGGAATATCATTTCGCTAATCAGGAATTTTAATAAATTTTCGATCAGTTGTCAGAAATTCATCTCGGAGTGGTTCTGGTGGTCCGAAATAAACCAGTGGGATTTCTGGCCATCCTAGCACTGATCTGATTGAACTCTGATATATGTCCACAGCGAAATCCGGTGATAATATTTCAACGGCCGAAGACAGTGTTGGTTCATGAACAGTAATGGCTATCTTTGATTCTTTTCCTGTAATGGATTTAATTCTGCGTTGGAATTCTTCATTGATCTGTTCTATTTGATAACTGCCCGTTGGAATACTGACTACTTGCCAATCAGGAGTTCCATTGGGTTTATTTTTATTTGCAAATACTAATGAATTATTTGGTTGTAGTCCACCAAACGATTTCGACCTGATATATGGCCAACTATAATAAACCCGTAATTGCGCTAATGCTATTTCGCTTACTGGTATTGCAGTCGGAAAATTAATACTGAATTCAGGATTAGTTGAACTCGCTGATATCATTGTGGTTCTTACCGGAGCAGTATTAGTGACGATCTGTTGTAATAATGCCCTTGACGTTGTCATTATTATTATTTTGAACTATTAATTGATTTTTCAACATCTTCAAACCAACCGTTGGCACTCCATACATGAAATTTTAGCATCTCAGTGTGTTCATCCACGATTTTAACATCTGGACCACCAATTCCTACACAGGGATGATGATAATTTCTCCAGCGTTCATCGTTAATAAAATTTTGATTTTGGCCATTCAGGATATTTTATAATAGAATCTCCTGTATTATCATCCAAAGGAAAAGTTGTTCCAAAATATTCATAAATCGATTTAATTGTATCAATGACATCATCGATAGATATTTTATCTGGTAATGTAAATTTTGTTGTCATTATTATTTTATTGTTGCTCTAAATTATTTATTTCTGTGGCTGAATCACCCGTGGTAAATACTTCATTGCAGATCTTTATTATAGCACTGAATTCTTCATCGGATATTATTCCATCATTGAGCGACGAAGAAATCATCGATGATAATTTGGAATATGCTACAGTTGCTGTGTGTAACTTCATCGTGTACTCGTTCAATGTTTCATTTGTACACGTATTTATCTTTTTCGCAATACTATTAAATATTCCAGCGATCGTGGTTGACGATGAAACAATGATTGTTACAACGATCGGCGCTTGTCATCGTCAGCGTTGATAATACTACGCCGGTTCCAGCAACAATCGAGGAAACCGAATAAACAATGATATCAACGACAACCGCACGTCTACGATATTTCTTTATCTTCGCTGTATAATCATCAATGATGGTTTTTAATTTATTCTGTCATGTCGTTACTTGATCGTATCTGTATCGCTGAACGTCTATCATTATACTGTATTAAGTCGTTGTCTAAGATAACGGAGGTGTTTCAGCGTCAAATTCTATGCACCACCAGTAAGGCGCAGAGGTTAACATTTTATCATCTGATACCAGCATAAATGTTTCTTCGGTATCTTTATTTAACACCACAGATACAGTCCCAGAAAAATTATCGGTTGAATGACGCCATAGATACGTCGTAAATATACTAAATTTTGCAGAGCTAAACACGAACAACCTGTACACGCCAGTTACTTCTGCGATATGTTTGATAGTGTTATCGCTTGGTGTCCACGTTGATGATCCTGATGATACTGTGTACGCGATATTGCTAATTTGTTTGTGTGGAAGTTTGATCAGATCGGTTTTTTGAACGATATTAGGATTTCCACTGACAATGTCGTTCAGTTTCATGTTAACGTCTGCGAGTTTAATATCAACGTTTGGTGGACTTCCAAAAAAATCATTGGTGGTTCTGTTTACGTTTCTGCGAAAATTCATAAACAGTTGTATGTGATTAGTAAAATCAGTTCTAAGTGCAGTCATTCCATCATTGATTGTAGCTAACGAAGTTGTCACTGGAATAGCGTCGAGATTATCTGTTGGTTCTCCTACATTAATAATTGTATTGTTATTCATGTTAATGATGCCGTTCATTATATCACCGGCTTTTAGCACTCGTTCGCTTATGCTATCTCGGATCGACGACGGAGTAACAACACTAGGAACAATTTTGCCCTCTTTGTCATATACAGCAACAAGACCTTCTCGCGATAATCGATTACGAATAATAATATCGTTGATTGAAATATTACTCGTCTTCAGTTTTCCTTCACGGTTTAGAAATATAACGAGTTCGTTTGGATCAACGTTGGCAAGATTGAGCAGGTCAGATAATTCATCATTGATCTGCTTTGTTACTCGCTTGAGTAAGTCTTCGGATGGTGCTTTTTGGGTTTTAGTTTTAGCTGATCTTCCGTAAATATCTACCATTATATGATTAGCGATTATTTAAAACAGAAATCGTATATTCGTGTACAGCCTTATGAGGTGGTTTCTTTGATCTTGATAGAGCATTAAGTACTGCAAGTGCTTCACGGCCACATATTGGTGGATCCGTTAATGTTTGTGTTGGTAGCGTTGAATACCAGATTGGAATACTCTGAAGTCTGTCGACGTATTTTAAAAATTCTTTTGGTGGCGCCAACCCATACGAATCAAAATAAATACTTCCACTTGGATCAATTGCATATGCAACCCAGTGAGTAACTGCACCAGAGCTTTTATCGAGATTAATAATGCCGGTTTCAATCAGATTTGGATTTTCGGTAATTGATCACGCATTAAAACACCTTTGAAATTTTTTATATTTAGTTGCTTAGCAGCATCGAGTAAATCAAAGTTAGACATTGGGAAAATCAGCGAGTCCCTGAAAGTCTTAATCCGCGACCGTACCACGAAGGGGGGGGGGGTCCTGGAAGTCTCAGACCTAGACCTGTTCGGGATCGTCTTCTTTTTTTAATCCTTTCCCTGTTGCTTTCTTTAATGCCATTCCAGCAGCTGTTCCAACTGCACCTAATGCAGCTGCTTTTGCAACAGCTGGAGCGGCAGCGGTTATTAATGCTGGGATAGCTGCAAGAAGTGGAAATATCCCACCAGTCTTAACAATGTCGCTGATGGCACCCGCAGAAAGATTTACTCGTATACCTTTCTTTGATTGCTTAGCTTCATTGAAACGCTTGAACTGGCGTTCTGTCAGAGATAATTTATTTTGACCACCTGCGATTTGTTCTTGTTTTAATGATATTTTTGTTCCACATCGATTCGCTGATGTTGACTGAAGTCTTTTAATCTGACTAGGAGTCAGACTGAGACTAACATGATGCTATGACATTTATGATATATTTCTGACTTCTAAATTGACGCTTACATATTTTCTACTGAAGCATCAACGACTCTCATGCGACCACCAACACCTTCAAGTAACATTAATTTATCGCTGAGTATAACGGCGATTGCTCTGTAATTAGCAATAGCTCCAGCATCTCTGTTAACATGAGCTCGAAAATGTATGTCAACGACGGACTGTCTAAACAAATCCAAATGTTCCAACGAAAGTAATAAATCGGGTACAGCGTTGTAAAATCTAGCTGTGATATTTGTAAACCAGTATCAACATTTTGAACACGCCCCATAAACGACATCAATCGATGATATGCACGCGCCACATGATTTTGCTCAAAATTCAACAAAATATCCTCCGATGGTTCCTGATGTCCATTTATCCTCAGCGACACTTCAGTGACACCGAGTTTGTCAAACATCATAGCGCTACTCGTTTGATTATTTATTCGTGCAGCATTTTGAAGCACAACTAATATATGTCACGTCGCAGAGATACCCTGTTGTGATGCTATCTGCCATGTAAATAAACCATTAATTGTGCTTTGAACAGCATCTGTGGTTATTGTTAACCGTGATAGCCCCGTCTTCCCGCCGCTGTCCATGAAAGAAAGCAGTCGCTGTTCTTCAGGTATTGCTGGAGTCATTACTGGCATCCACAGTGAAAGCTTTGTCAGAACTACCTTATCAGCATCACCGGCGGATCGCCATATTGCATCATCGTCGGTTGCTTTTCATACGAGTACAATTGTATGTTTGGCTCCAAAAATAACTTTTCTAAGGAGTATTCAGAATCCAAAAATATGTGATAATGGAATCACGCAAGAAAATCTTCTACGTGTACCCTGCAACATTTTTTGACGTGTTGTATATCCCAAGTTGAAATTTTGGTTAACACTGCAATATTGAAAATGCAGCGGCGGGTCGGGCTATCATTCCAGCTGGTTGGCGATCAGATGCAGTAGCAACCGGTGTTTGTAGCAAAAGATAAGGTTTGTTGTCGGCTTTGTCAGAACCGTCTTTGGCAAACATCATTGATGGACCAGCTGATCTTGTATAATCGTCACTGTATCTTGCAAGACCAAGTATCGTCGTAGCAACGTCAACATATTTTTGAATCGATTCAATATTTCTTCCGTCGATCATGTATGTGGCACTGTCGAACAACGCCATGATGCCATTATTAACAAAATCAATATTATCATTGGCTCCGTATTCGGTATTATCTGTTTTTTAAATTTCACCTTCGAACTCGATGAATGCTTTAGAGGGTAAGACATATCTACTTGTATCTTGAACTTGTAATTCGACTCGTCCACGCTGATCTGGCTGTCGTGCATCGTAAGAATAATATTGATAATCGCGCACAGACCCATCCTTGGAAACTGGCGCAGCAATGTCAAATGCGGTACCAGGCATGCGTTTGAACATATTTATCTTATTGGTCATCGGCTAATACGAAGACCACTTCGGGAAGTAAAGCCACTCCCCGCTATCAGATTTGCTACTACGTTTTGTTTCTTTTCATCGGCTAGCTCTGCTAGTTTTTTATTTACGGCTTGATTTATTATTTTACTAACACTTGCAGGCATCACTTCGGTGCTGGGTAATTTTACTGGTGGAGGTCGGACTATTTGTGGTCGTCGTACTAATCGTGCTAGTCTATCTTTGATGGCAGAAAATGCTTTACCGGCGACGTCACCAGCAGCGCTAATACCTTTTTCACGAATAACATCAATAGCTTTCATCGATAGTTGCTATGCGATCGGTATTGCTTTTGGGGATATCCTCGAAAATAAACCCTGAATGACATCGCCGAGTCCATCTCCGTAAAATGTCTGGTATACAGGCAATCTTGAATTTATCACCCTGACCATGGTTGGTTTACAAAAGCCTGCATGTATGATCATCTTATTATAATATCTACTGTTTAATCGCTGTAATAATCATCGGTGATTTCATCGATGAGGGACCGATATACGCCAACGTCCATAATACCACCTGTAAATAATCGTTTACAAATTGATGAGATTTCGTTGATAATTTCAGGAGAATTATTACCAGCTCGTTTTCCACCGATTAAAATTTCTAATCTATCTACGTCGGCGAGGATATTACCGGGACAAGTAACAAGACCACTTCCTCGAGTATTAATACCACTTCCAGTTGCACCTTTATCAGTATCACTTTTATCCGGACTTAATAAAACATCAAGGATATCTGGAGATTCTTCTGCTGGGGAATAAAATGCTTCATCGCTGGATGATGATTTTTGTGGTTGTGGTGATGATAACTGTTGTTGTGATTGTTGTTCTAATTCCTTTTGTCCTTCGTTTTGCTCGCTGTTTTGGCGGTAGCGATGATGATAGTTGTTGTTGTGATTGTGCTTTTTGCTGCATCTGTTTTTGTTGTTGTCGTATTTGTTGTTGTTATTCTAATGGTAATTGTATAAACGAAATATAATTATCTATCGCATGAATATATCTTATATATTTTGGATCGCTGTTTCGAATTCTATCAGAGTTGTGGTATATGCGAAATATCTATTTGTACCAAGTTTCGCGACCTACAGGATCATTGGCGTATTCAGGTTTTAAAAATTGTTTTCGATTATCATAACCTTTCACAGCACTCACAGCTAATTGGTTTATATTTTTGACATGTCTAATATCATTAATAACATCTTCGATAAATTTATCTGACAGATTAACCCTGGCTCGTGCTTCTGATTCTTGTTGAGTATAACCTTCCGCTTGATCTGTTTCTTGAGTTGGCTGAACCGCAGCTATTTTCTCCGGAAGTTCTCGTAGAATTTATTTTGTCTTTTTAGTTCGCTCCGCTATTTTTTCGCTTGATTCAGCGGTCTTTTTCAACACGGGAAGAATACCTTTAGTAGTCTTCGTGATAGATTTAAATAATTGCTCTGCGGATTCTGTAAATTCTTCTTGTGTTTGTTGACGCTCTTGTAATTTTTGCTTATACTATTATGAAGCGGAAGATATTCTGTATTGCTTCTAGTCGCTCTCGAGCTAATCTTGCTGAATGAGCTTCACCAATCATTATTGATATAATGATAAACAATCTTTTTAAATCGACAGCAGCGGGGGGGGGGGGACCACATGTATGTGATATTTTTTGGTTACATTTTTCAAAAATAAAGGCTCTATGGAACTGTTTATGTTCATAGTCGTTTTGTTTCAAACATAATTTTTTTTAGCCCTTGTAGGAACCCTTATTTTTCAAAAATAAAGGTTCTGCGGAAAGTGGTCTGTTCACCCTCCCTGCTGATATTATAGATAGAAAGTAAAATCAAAAATGAGGGGTCCCTCGAAACAAAAACAGCTTTTAAGATATAGCTGTCTATGAGAAATTTTACAATTAAGGGGTGTTACTTTTATGTGTTATGGTAGGACGAATAATACTCATTCCTACAAACCAATCTATTTGGGAACTGATTCTATGTCTAGAGGTATTTTTAGAACTTGGAAAGTACCGTAAAATTCTGATTCTACTTATAGTAATGCATCACCTCTCTGTTGTACTTTTAGAGTGAGCTATTGAGAAAAATAACAATAGCAGCATTGCTGCACTCGTTCAAAACAAGTACTGCACTCAGTGAATGTTTCGTTTGATAATTATATATTCATGGTTGTTATTATTAGCGACAGATTGATTGATTGATTGATATTCTTTAATTCCTCCATTTTCTGAAGATTTTAAGACAAAGTATTAAAAATGCAATGTAATACATAGAATCACAAAAATAATGTATTTGTTACTTATGAAGTCCTCCGAATTACTTGTAATTAATCTTTCCATTTATTGAAATCGCCCGAAATAAAAATTCAAAAAACAAAATACTTTATCCATATATTGTGTTTCTTTCTGTGTTTTCATGTGGGGGTTGTTTTCTTTCTAATTTTTGTCAATTTGTAATGATGCAAGCGCATTTTGCGCGGAAGACCTTATGTCGTTTTCGACAGAGACATACATGTTATGCTCGACGAGCATGGGCTTGAATTCTTCGGTTGTACCCTTCTATTATTACTACTACAGTCACCACAACCAATTCTACTGCATGTTACCACGACAACAGAAAATTCTCAAACGCTCTTTGCTTTTACAGTGGTTTCGCTCATCTATCAAAACTGGAATTCGGCAAAACTCGATTTATGAATTATAGTTGCTTTGCCAAAACGAAAATTATTGGCAGTGTGCACGAATAGTAGAATGTGTTGGAGTGCAAATGTAGTTAGTTACACAATTTGTTCTTCGAAGCGATTTGGAAGTCGGTGAAGGCTGGTTGTTTCTTTTTGTAACTTCGTTTCCCAAAAATGTGATCTTATAATCTGCGCGTGATTAGTAGATTTTGATGGAAGTATAAATATAGTAGCATATGTTTTTCTATTTATAAATCCTTGTAATAATTATATACCTTGCAAGAGCTGTCTATGGATATTACTTGCAGAAATGTCCTGACAAAATGGAAGAAACACAGCTGCAGATAATTACATCACGTCTTATTCCATTTTGTCCCTGTACGTATGTATGTATGTATATTTATGTTTATAT
>JAECUM010035274.1:0-19235 GCA_016617855.1 Megalonaias nervosa
TTTTTTGGGGGGAAGTTAATAAATAGTGTTAGTATTCTGTGAGTATTGTGGTTGTCTTACCTTTGGTTTTGTATTTGTGTTTTGTGGATGTGCCCTTTTAGCTAGCTGACCCTTTAGTCCAGGGTCGCTTTCGTCCTAGTTGTCCCTTTACTATTGCCTTGTTGTCTTGTGTTGTGTTTGTATATTGTCACATTTTATGGACTTGCCATATGGCTTGCTCTACGCCATAGTCCATTTTTGGTGTGTTTGTTTGTGGACGTGCCTTTTAGCTAGCTGACCCTTTAGTCCAGGGTCGCTTTAGTCCTGGTTGTCCCTTTACTATTGCCTTGTTGTCTTGTGTTGTGTTTGTATGTTGTCACATTTTATGGACTTGCCATACGGCTGGCTCTACGCCATAGTCCATTTTTTGGTGTGTTTGTTTGATGTTATGTTTTTATCGACTTCCCATACGGCCGGCCCTGTGCCATAGTCCATGTTTGTGTGTATTTTGTGTTACGCGTTTATTCATATTTTTCCGGTTTTGTCAATTTCCTTCAGAAACACTAGTATACTTTTGTAGGTGATCTCGAGGTTATTGTTCTTGGTCTTGTCCAGTATTTCTGGGTTTGTTGTTGGCGATCCGATTCGTTTTTGGTATTCCCTGAAGTTGTTTCTCTGATGTTGGTATTTGCTGCAAGTGTTAAAGACATGGTCTAATGTTTCCGGTGCCGGGCAGTGTGGGCAGTTTGTGTTATTGTTCTCCTGGTCCTTGAGGACTTTGCCATAGCTGCTTTTCAGCAGTGTTTTTCCTGTTTTTATCCTGTTGATGACTTGTAGTTCGTTGTTTTGTAGTCCTTTAGGTGTCTTGATGCTTCGAATTGCTTCGTGTTGCAACTGGTACAGATGTCTACCTTTGTTGGTGGTATCCCAATAATGTTGCCATTTCTAGTTTATTTGCTGTCTGACCTGGCTGTATAATTCCTGGACGCTGTAAGGAATGGATTGGACTTCGTTGATGTGTAGACTGTGTTTTGCTGCGAGGTCAGCTTTATCATTGCCAGATAGGTTGATGTGAGATGGTACCCATAAAAATTCCACGTTGAACTGGTCCGTTTCCAGTTCTCGTAAAATTAACATTGTTTCTTGTAGCATATTTCCCCTGCTCTTTGATGAGCCGGTTTCTAGTGATTTCAGAACGCTGAGAGAGTCCGTTATAATGACGTGGTCTTTATGTGTTTGAGTTCTTATCCATAGTAATGCCTGTTTTATCGCCCAGAATTCCGCTGTATAGATGGAACATCCGTCTGGTAACCTGGCTCCAATTTAGGTTTGTTGTTCGGGTACGACAATGGCTACCGATGTTCTCTTTAATTCTTGGGATTTGGACCCATCTGTGTAGATTTTTGTATGTTTAGAGTAATTTTCCTCTAAGATTTTGTGGATTCCGGTTAGGATTTTCCAAGGGTTGTGCTGTTTGTGTCCCTGTGCCAGCGCTATAAGGTTTATTCTGGGTGCGTTGTTCTTCCATGGTGTGAGGTCGTAGATTTTTATTGTTCTGCCTGGATTTCTGGTAGTTGCAGTTCCTCTCTAATGGCGCGAATGACTACTACTAACTTAGAATTATCCTGGCGTGCGTACATATTGTACATGTGCCAGTAGTTAATGACCGCATAGCGGCCTGCTAAATATCCCGGGGGAAGGAATCAGAGCCTCATCCCACGGGCTTTAATGCTCTTTATAGGAGCTGGTAAATTAGCCCAAGATCTTTCTATAGTAGGTCGTGGAACAATAAGTCCCAATCGACCTACCTAACTGGTGAATTGACTTGGATACTGACGGTAAAAAGTTCGAAACTTTTTAAACATGTCAGCATACTCCTCCGCATATAGAGGAGTCTATGGTGGCATGTTGGTGTTAGCGGGCTATCTTTCTCCATCCCGTAGGGTCTCCAGCCCGCACATGCAGCATGTTATACCATGCACCCACATGCCAATCCGCCATAGCACCAGTTAGGGGCTTATGCTTGAGTGGGAATAGACCCAACACGCACTCAAGATTTGTACAGTCTGTAAGAACAGCACTACAGGTGTCTACCGAAGCAGTTTGTGACGCCAGTTGCGATTGGTTGGCAACTATGACGTCACAACGGGGCACCTGTCTTCTAGACGGGTGGAAATTGTTCCACATCTCCGTCTAGGTACGGGAGTCCTAGCAAGGAGAGGGAGGGAAAGGCTGTACCAATTTCAAATCCAGTCCAGTTTTACTAATGGACATGTTCTTATGCCAATAATGTGTAAGCCACCTCTGCAATTAGCCAAATTCAGTTTGTAAAATGTTTCCTACTACCTATCAATCGAATTTTACTAGTACATTGTGTACATTGAATAAGTCCCTAACAATTTCAAATACTAATATGTCTTAGCGACATATGATAGCTGAGTCAATATTAGTCAATCGGTTTGAATTTAGAGCAGCCGGCCAAAAGGATCAAATTAGAGTCATAGTTTGTTATAATTGGGATTCCTAGCCAAAATGGAACCCCTTTAAAATAAAAGAGGCAATTTGGAGCCCTAAAAAGGGCTGTTATTACGGCAGGTAGAATGCTGTGCCGCGAATGACGAACGCTATCCTTTTATATACTTCAATCATGGACGTGAAGGAAAACATCCCTTACACTCAGTTCACATATATACTATCCACAAAAATGGGAAGAGAAGAAAAACACACCATACCTACTGTCCACATAAATGGGAAGAGAAGAAAAAACACACCATACTTACTATCCACACAAACAAACGCGAATGCATAAAACACACCATATTTACTATCCACACAAACAAATGCGAATGCATAAAACACACACACTATACTATCCACAAAAACGACCGCGAATGCATAAAACACACCATACCTACTATCCACACAAACAAACGCGAATGCATATAACACACACTATACTATCCACACAAACGAACGCGAATGCATAAAATACACACACTATACTATCCATACAAACGGGAAGAGAAGAAAAAACACTATACTATCCACACAACGAACGCGAATGCATAAAACACACTATACTATCCACACAAACGAACGCGAACGCAAACACACACACACATCAGTAAAGAAGTGAGTGTTTATAGTCACACAACTTCACATTCACACAAATTGGCAACTTCAATAGTCTCTTTCCTAGAGATCTGGTTAGCCCTGAGAAGGGCTGTTTTTTTAGAACTTCAGATGCACCCATTTAGTGATGACATCTCCCAGGCCGTGTCCCACACACGCATCGCCGGCTCCAGTCATTCTCCCAATTAATGCGTGTGATTGGGAGCGCAGACGGGGTTTGAGTGGCCTCATCATCCCAGTTTTCACTTTGAGGGATAGTGAATACTTGTTCCCTCTGTCTTCTCCTGTGCCAGAGCCGGGGATGATGAAGTCTCTGTGGCTCCCACTCTTGCCGCTGTCTCTCCAATTCCTCCAATGCTTCCTGCTCCCAGTTTTCTGCCTGGGGGACAGCGGCTCTTGGTACTGGTGGTACTGGTGGCAGAGGCTGTGGCTATCTTTGTTGTGGAAGTGGTGGTTGTGGAGGCGTTGGTGTCCTCACCTCAGGCTTGACCTCACATAGAGGTCTCAGTATGAGGTGAGGCAGGATCCCTCGCTTCTTTTCCTTCTCCTCTTCTTCCTTTTTCTTCTGTTCTTCCTCCTCTATTCTGCCTTCTTCGGCTATAGCCTCCATAGTCAGTTCATCCAGGAGGCGTCTGGCATACTCCAGGTGCATTTGGAGTTCTAGAAGCTTGGCAATTCTATTATTCATCTTCAATGTTGATACGTCAACGTTGAGTAGCCAGACTGACGATAGCGCCGCTTTATATACTTGACGCACGGACGTGAAGGTAAACATTCCCTGACACCAAAACTTACCATCACATCAAACGCGATGACCTAAAATAAACACTCACGTTGACTTTTTTACTTACAAACACAGACATGCACGATTCGACAAGACAGAGAAATAAACGGTGGATTTTTTTTTTTTACTGACAAAAGAAACGAAGTGCTTATAGACACACTTCTATTTTTTTAACATATAAACGCACAATTTCTTTTGGCAATTGAATTAGCATGTCTTTTCTAGAGTATTGGGGTAGCCATGAAAAGGGCTGTTTTTGTTGACGGGGATTGATGGCAATCTTTTATTGTCTAAGATTGCGTCCCCGTCTGGCAGCAGGCTTTCCTACACGATACGGCCAGGTTCTGCGGAAAGAGAAGGAGAACTCTTTGGTGTCCACACGACAGTCAGCAAAACCTCTGTCTGGTTCTTGCTGCTGCTGCTGTTGTTGTTGCTGCTGTTCTTCTCTGCTTCTTAAGTTTGTCCTTCTCTGTCCATTCTTCTTTTTCTTTCTTGATTTCCCCTCTGAAGACCTCTTCTACCAGGTCTTGGGCTATTGAAAACATCCTGACATTCTCTATCCCTTCAGGCTTCGGTATCAGGTTTATCATGATACGATGTAAATTCACGTAAGCTTCGTTCAGCTTGGCTAGTCTGGAAGGCATGTTCATAGGTAGACGAGTCAACCATGGATAGCCAGACTGGAGACCGACCTGCTTTATATGGTTCAAACGCGGACACGATAGAAAACATCCCTACTAGGTTTTTGTTGAGTCGAAACGTTATGATAGCTTATGTTATGGTGAGGGATAGAGAGAAGTCAAAGAGCATATATTCACAGTTTTTTTTTAAAACAAACGACAGACACATTTTTTTTCAAAACACAACATTTTTATTCAACAAACAATTAACCATTAACAATTAACAAAACATCAAACAAATTATTTTGACAAGGTTGACAACGTTGTGAAATCATGTGAGATTTCCATTCATGGAAGTCATGAGGCCATTGATGTACACTATGCTTCCTAGCTAAAGGCAAAAGATAGCCATAATGGTCACAAAACCATCGATCGACTTTCTCATCGTTTCTAGAAGAGTTACAATCAAAATAAGTCACTAAATGTTCTAAAGAATATCCAAGACTACGTTGATGAAGAAAATACACACAATATTGTCCACACACCATGGAATCTGTGCCTTGTAATTTAACATTATTGTATCGTTTCGTCTGGGCATTTCTTCTCATAAAGTTGATGATATCGTCTTCCAAAGGGGGTAATCCATACGAATCAAAATATTCCACACAATCCTCTTGAGGGAACTAGACTGCGACCGAGTGAGTTCCTGGGAGATGACTGTCGTCCGTGTTGATGACATAAGCTTGATGGTCTTGAGGTTTGCGATGAGGTAGTTCATCTTTAGCGCACACGATAGGATTCCATGAAGCAGTATACGAACTGTTATTCAAAAGGTAATAAAGTTCCCAGGTATCCATTTTTTCTTGTTTTTTTTCACAGGTAATGATAAGTCATCAATTCAGTCCTGACTTTTTGCTTGAAAATCTCTGACAAGTAACCGTTTCTTCGCCTTGTCTCCCAACTCTGGGCTAGGAGAACTTCGATGCGATAGATCTCTAGAGTAGTCAGTGGAGGACAGGAATGAATACGCAAGCCTTTATACCATTCATGCAACACTACTTCTTCCGAGATGAGACTCCAAGCGTCGTCCAGATACTCATCCAATTTTTCTTCTTGGCTCATCATCAGACATATATCGTGTTGAATTTGACTGGGATGATCGTTTTGACATCCACAGCAATCTTTCATGACCAATTTCGTAATTTTATCCGACAGGTGTTTGGCAAAACAGGACACTAAATGTTGTTTTTGTTCTGGCCATCTGGACTGAACCACTACCTTGTCCTCTTCGTCTTTGTCTTGGGGTTCAGCTTTCACGGTATCCTTCCATTCCATGTCCATAGATTCTCCACCGTTCAAAGAGGGATAAGAGTCTTCCATAGTTTCTAATAGTCTAGAATTACTTCTCTCAAACTGTTGATTTCTATGGTATTATCGAATTCGGCATACAAGATGACGTTGACCGTCTCGGCGAGAGCTTCTGCAAACTGAAGTTCCACACGCAGTTGACCGGATTTTATAGGGTGGAAATGTCCCTCGTCACTGCCTTGGTCTGGAGTGAAATCAAAGGCCCACAAAGTGTAACCTCCTTCATAATCTTCGTACGAAATGCCATGACTGGTGTTGGTCCCTAGCTGTCCGGTAGCTTCGTACAGGGACAAGTACGATCTCAAGTAATTTTTCTGGGTAAAGTTAGGTTCGAAGGGCCTGGTGCACAAGGTCTTGCCATCGCGACTGACTTCGATCTTGGACACTCTGTAGTGCTTAAACTGGAAAGGATTTTGATCGTGGGCTCCGTTGAGGGCTGCATTGCTGACGATACCAACGATTAAACGTTTGGGTAACTGTCCTTGGAACAGATGATCTTCGATCTTGGATCGAAGTCCAACAGTAATGGTGAAAGTTTTCACTTCTACGCGTCGTATCGGATACTTGGCGGTTGTTCTGCTCAATGTGTGACTGATGTCGTTTCCCGCTTTAGGTAACACTTCTACGCGACGCAAGTAAAGTTTGGCTTCTTGGATGATGGTTTTGTTCTCGTTGGCATGAGCCATCAAATGGAAAGCGGTACTGCTACGATTCAATCTCAGGCAAATATCCACTCCGTTGAGCAAATACTTGTCTTGCAACCACATGTCCAAATGCAAACGATCCATCAGTTCTAAACTACGTCCTTGTAGGATTTTCTTTCGACGGTTGTTAAAATCCACATTGTGAGGATTGTCATCTGCTGTTAGGTCTGTGTCGTTAAACTTGTTCTCGCCTGGGGTGTCAGGTTTTCAAACCACGCAAAAATCCAGATGAGTGTTTTTAGCCTCTTTTCCGTACGTCAGGAGATTTTCCAGGTACGCTTGGTAAGGGTAAGTATCCATGCTACTGATGACCAGTTTGTTATTCAAGTACACTTCGCTGAACATGGAATGCATGAAATTGTTGACGGGAGCTACTCTAGCATCGGCTCCCGGATTGGTGTTGTCCACTTTGATCACTTTGAGTTTCAGATACAAGTAACTGCTATTCAGATCGATGTAATCTTCGGGTTGTCCTTTCATTTCAAACTCGATGGGAGCTGAATCCGTCAAAGAGGAGACGGGATGAAATTCGACCCATTGGGATTCTTGCATCGTGATCATAATGGGTGGCATGGCAAACAGATCCAGTTCGAACTTGGAACAGGCACAAGACTCTCGGTACATCATTTTCTTCTTTCTTTTTGTGTGTGATTTAATAATCAAAAACGTCTAAGTCTCGGGCAGTTCTTCTTTTCTTAGTCTTTCTAGGGGTGCCTTCGTCGTCTCTTTCTGCCTTTTCCTTGCTGCGGCGTTAGGGAAGCAGGAATGTCTGACTCGGTGCCGTCCACGGCATTTGTAGGAGTTTCGCGTCGGCCGAAAATGTCTTTGCCCGTTTGAAGCAAAATATTTTTGCCTGCTGTCAAGAAAGCTTCTTTGGGGTTTTGTTTGTGGATGATGACATTGTGGAGAAATTCTTTGACGTGCGTCAAATCGGCATCTTTCAAGGCGTGCAATCCCCGTGTCACCATCGGTTTCAAAACGGGAGCCACCGAACGAAAAGCCGATTTCAGCATATCTCCTAAACCATATCCTCGTTGTCGAGCGACACCTTGGAACACAGGATACATGACTGACAAGAGGTTAGAGTAATCGTTTTCGAAAATGGAGTTTCACTGTGACTTTCCCTTTGGTGAATGAAATATTTTGTCCCAGATCTTCTTTTATAATAATGTTGACAGTGTCGAAATACGACTTACTGACGGGTAAATAGTGAGGATGTACAAATTCGCGGTGAACATCATAGGTGTTTCCACCTTCCTCGTCAGCGGCCGTGGCAGAATCCACTTTGAAAGGAATGACACGCAGTAACGGTACGGAGGTGTGTCCCACCACGTTGTACTCCACCACATCGGAGTACACAAAGATCAAATTCAGTCCTTGGTTCATTTCTACAGGGAATCGAAAATATTTCGCAAAATCCAAATTGCCAGTAACGGCTGGTATTTCGTTTTGAATCCTGATCATCTGGGGTCTCCACCCAAAATGTCATACAATTCAGGACAAAATGTAATGGCCAATACTTTGACCTCTGAAAATTTGATCAGTAGGTGATGAGCTATTTTGTGGTACTCGATCGTGACACTTCTTCTGGCTTTCTCCAAGACTTTACCAAACATGAAATTGAACCTGTCAGCAACGGCGTTCACCAAATGTTGACCACTAAAATAATAGCCTGGGGAAATTTTCAACAGATAAGTGAAGCAATTAGTTTTGGGGTCATGTGTTTTCATAGAGTCAGCTGCAGTGGCACGTTCATCCAAGGCTTGTTGCATTTGCGGGTCATGAACTTCTACCGTAAAAGTTTTTTGATTTTTGACGATCTTTTTGATTTGTGTAGGGTGAATCATTTCCACTAAGGCCACTTCCCAATGGGCTTCGTGATCCAATTGGATGGCCTGAGGTAATCTGGGCGTGAAACAGCACAAAGTGTTATTGGGAAACACCTCCATGGAACTGTCACTGGGTAACGTTAAATAAAATTGGTTATTCATAATTCCAGAGTTCTAGTGTCCGAGGGGTCACTGGAAGTCAGAGGAGTGTCTAAAAGAGGATGGTTAGGGAGACTGTTGGATCGGGGACTGACGTTGGACGCAAGATTCTCGTTGTTGTTCCCGTTAGAGGAATATTTCAGAGACGGATTGGGAAGAAGGTAACCGATGCAACTGCTGAGTAAAATGGTCCACAATTGTTTGTCTCCTTGTTGCAAACTGAAATTGGCAATGGCAGCACCGATGACACAATACGCCACAAAGATTTGACAGAAAAAGACGATTTGCGTTTTAGGCACCCGTTCTCCACACCACACCCACGAGGGTTGCTTTTGTAGATCTTGCAGAGAAGAACTGGGGGGAAGGAGTGGTCACTGCAGTAGCTGAGGCTGTGTTGAAGGGCATGATGGTCACTTCTTTTTATAGTCGATGATTTGCGAAGCGTCGATCCAAGAGTCAAAACTGGGAGGATATCCTTTCCAACGTACTTTGACTTCTTTGACACGTCGTTTTCCCACTTTACGGGTTCTTCGATCGAGAATGCTTTCTATCTCGTACACGTAGTCTCCTTTTTTGGTCACGCGTTGTCACTCGGGCAAGTATAAGGTTCCTTTTAACACTTCCCCGTTCATATCTTCTAATTTATAGACGGGAGGATGACGGCCACGCACACGTTCAGTGACACGAAACAATTCGGTGGTCCAGTTGGGTAAGTAACCTTTGTCGAAAGTGCGTTTGGTTTTTCCAATGCGCACCCAATCCCCTGCTACCAACACTCCACCTTTCTTGGGGACAGTAACCGTTGGGGACGTACCAAACAGACGCTCGAAGACGGTCACTTCGTTGTCGGGAGTCACTTCTTGGGGGGTACGTCCGATGCTGCGATGGTAAGATTGGTTGTACGCTTGGACTAGGTGTGGCAAGACGTCGATGTACTTGAGAGTGTGTTGATGCGTAAAATATTTCCACATGCGTTCTTTCAAGGTGCGTTGAAAACGTTCCACGATGCTGGCTTTGATATCGGGATTCTCGGTAGTGAAAAAATGAATGTCACGTTTCTTCAATTCTTTTTGGAAAGCTTGGTTCAGAAAATCGGTGCCTTTGTCGGTTTGCCATCGAAGAGGGTGACGCCCGCTTTGTTTCAACACCAGTTTGAGGGCTCGCACTAACTCAATGCTCGATTTGGAAGTCAATGTTCGATTTGGACCCAAGCAAATTTGGAAAAGACGTCGATGACACAAAACAAATATTTGTAGCCGCGATTGTAGGTGGCCAAATGAGAGACATCGGCTAAATCGGCTTGCCATTGATGATCGATGCCCTCCACTCGGGTGCGACTTCTGGAAAATTTTAGTCGAATGGGTTTGTGTAAGGTGTACGTGGCTTGTTCTTGTAGCCGTCATTGCACTTGAGGTAAACGGACACTTTTCAGTTGAGTTTTGGCAGCACGATACAATTTCTGAACTCCTCCGTAACCTGCAGGATGGGATGGATCGTAGTAAATGCTGGCTAACACCTTCTCCAGTTTTTAATAAGTGATCCACTCTTCACTGATGTTCCTCTTTTCTTCGTGTTGTTAACTTGAGTACTTTTTCTGGTGGAGTTTGAAGCTCTTCTTCTTTTTCTGTCTTGATCACTGGGACTAGTGGTGGTGGACTTTCTGTCTTGATCACATAGGCTAGTGGTGGTGCTGGTGATAGACTTTTCATCAAGGCCTTAAAATTTTTTAGAGTGGGTAGAGCTGTTTCGTCTAAAGCTTTCTGGTGAAAGAGTTGCAGTTGTTGTAACAACTGACCGTACCTTTGCGGTTTTTCCCTTTCTGACAAATCGCTGAGATTCATCAATGATTGCAATTCGTGTTGTGACTGGGACATTTCGGTCAAATGAGGATTGGGAGGTAAATGCGGGGTTCGTTGTTCTTGCCAACGATGGTATTCCATCCATCGTTTGTAAGGCACTAAAGCCAGTTTTCATCCTTCCATCGGATTTCAAGGATCACGTCTGAGATCTTTTGATTTCAGAGGTCCCTTTTATCTTCTTGACTTTTATCTTCATCCTAGGATTCTTGACGTTGTTCCCAATACTCCTTTCAGAATAGGTGTTCCTATGGTTCCCAGCAAGGGTCCTAACAGGGGTAAAATGGCAATTCCTCCGCGTTGCACCAACATCTTTTTCTTTTGACGAATGGGTATTTTCTTTTGGACCATTTGGCGAAGAACGTGTCGATGTTTGGCTAAGCATTCTTTCTGATGTTTAGACAAAGGTATCGTGCCTTTCAAGACATTCAGACAACATTCGCTCACGGTATCGATGACGTCTTTGGAGACGGTTTGAATGAGTTTTTTTCGCATGGGTACAGGAGATTTGATCAGGACGGACAACATGTCCCAATGTTTGGCTAAACCAGGAGGCAATCCTTTTCTTTTTACTTTTCCCTTTCCTTTTCCTTTTTGGACAAGAACGACGGTGTGCACGTCTTCGAGGGGACTTCTTTGGGCGTTCAGGAGCACAAAAACACTAATCCCTATCGTTTACCTCATGTCTTTTTTTATACTGGAATGCGTCGCCACTGATTGTCAGCTAGCCGTATCATTTTCATGGCAGGCATCACACGTCGTGGAAGGGTTCGCAACGGACTCAAGCGGGACAGTTCTTGCTTGGACAAATCCAGTAAACTCTTTAACATGCATGATTTCTCTTGGACTTTGATTTTTGGTGCAGGTACTTTGTGAGCAGTGTCTACTGCCGCTAAAGAGGAAGAGGGTGACACCGCTTGAGGAGAAGTTTTTGGAGACGCAGGTTTCCAATGTTTCATCAAATTAGGAAAGACACGTGTCAAATCAGGTTTCGCAGTCATTACCAGCAACGGAGAAGTGGAAGATGTTGAGGCTACTGGAGACGCAGTCATCGTTGTTGTGGCAGATCGTGGTTTGCTAATGTAAGGTTGCGTCCTGGCAGCAGTACCTCTCATCCGGGTAGAAGCAGGTTTCTGTGGGCTTTTCTTTTCTTGTGTCTGTGACCTGGTCTTGACACCGTTGCTCTTTTTCTTTTTCTTCTGGGTACCTCGAGGAGCGGCATTTTTCTTGGGGACGACTTCGGGAGCATTAGGATCCCATTTTAAGAGGGAACGAATGATGACACCTCCTAGAGAACCGCTTCCTCCAGGTTTCAAAATGATTTGCTTTTTGGTTTGAGTGTCGATGCGAGGATCGGCCAGTTGCGTCAAGGCTGCTTTGTTTCTCTCAAAAAAATGTTTGGTTTGATGTGGAATGTGAATGATACCTTGCAGTAACTGACGTGCTGTCACCGTAAACCATCGTAAGACTTCTTTGAGATTAGCTTCTAAGACACGAGCACGTATTTGTGGATTTTTTTCGCGACTGATGCCGTACAAGGCACGAATCAATTTTACGGGAAGATGAGACTGAAGGGACGTCATGTTGACGCTGTGTGAGACAGACCCCAAGTGACCGAGGTTTTAATAAATTTTTTTGGGTTGTTGTGGTTGTGGTGGTGGTTGTTAAGTCGACGACGGGGACGTGTACACGACAGGCCCTACGTCTTGGCACCAGTGGTGAAACAGATGGGTACGAAATCGCAAATAATCGGGAGTGGTGGGTTTTAAATGCACGAGTAAATAAGCGTGTGGGGTTTGAGTGGCATCATCGTACGCATGAGTCAACCAAGGCGTTCCTAACTGTTTGGCTAACACTTGCACTTGCGATTTATCTCTAGGGCTTTTAAACAACACCACGTAATGAGCACTGAGGCTGATGGTGCGATGGGCTTTGCTTTGTTGAAACAAATTTTGAGTGATGTAAATGACACTGGCATTACGATGATGCCCTTTGCGCGTAAACCACAGTTTAATTTCTTCTTCGTCTTTTCCTAACATGTCGTCAAAAATAACCAAAAGCGTTTGACTAGGGTGAGACACGATTCCGTCGTCTTCGCCAGGAATGCCTTCCACAAAGACGATGAAATCGCCTTGACTTTCTCGCAGAAGGCTGTACGCCGATTGCCACTCTTTGTAACACCATAAGCAGCAGGGAGGGTGAACCCTACAGGTTGGAATTCACACATGTTTGCTTAAAACGAAACATATTTTTTTTCTTACAAAATATTGTCTTTGAACAAATTGTAAGATAGTTATTATCTTACAATTTTAGACAAATATTATTGTCCAAAATGGGTTCACCCTCCCTGCTGCTTATATCATTTATCGTTGACTAGTCGAGATACAAGGAGTTTTTCTACAATTAAATAATAAAACATAAAATATTATAATGAATAATTGTGTCTGGTTGTTAAAGACTTCTTCACTTTGTAATAGACCATGTCGCGGAGAATATTGCGCCCAGCATAATCGATCATTAAAAAAATCTCCGGGATTGCGAATATGTCTCAAATGCGGATTAGCATCTCGAGCTGTCATATGCGCTAAATGTGGCGGTAACAAATACAGCGCTTTAATGTATTATTATCAACACAGAATTCCACGGCGAGGTTTTATCAGAGACATTCCTCCAACCGCTCGTGAGTATCTACACAATTACTTTAAAGTACTTCCCGCGGTGATCAATCTCGAAGAAGATCAAAAAATAATAAATCAACGAGAACAACAAATAATACAAGAAAAAGAAGAATTCAGAATAAAAAATGAAATAAGGCGAATAAAAGAAATTTGTAAAAAATTAAAATGCACTCCTCAGGATTACATCGAGAGACTGAAAAAAAATGTACAACAAAATACTATCATGATTATTCATCAGATTAATAAAATTAACATAATGTGAATTCACCACATTTCATATAATAATATAAATGAATGTTGTAAATTCACACATCGAAAACGAGGCTGCAGATTCACCACATTTCATATAATAATATAAATGAATGTTGAGAAACGAAGTTTCTAAATCTGCATATCGAAAACGAGGCTGCATATTAATCATAATAATCGAAAACGAGACTGGCGAATCTCAACATTCTCTATAATAATATAAATGAATATGGTGTTTCACCATATCGAAAACGAGGTTACAGATTCATCATAATAATCGAAAACGAGACTGTGAATTCACCACATTTCATATAATAATATAAATGAATGTTGTAAATTCACATCATACCATAAGGTCATCCTTAGAAGCATCGCTAGAGTCAGAGACATTGTCAGAGACAGAGTCAGAAACTTCGTTAGTGACGTTGTCATTAGTATTGCTAGAGACTTTGTCAGAGACAGAGTCAGAAACTTCGTTTCTTAACAGATATTTATCTACATACTCAGCCGCTGTTGGTGGAGAGTCTTTATGAGGCATGTACTTCGGCTTCCTATTATTATAATATAACAACATCACTCTGTATTTGTTACCACCACATGCCGTACAAATCTGTATCTCTCCCCGCACTCCATTACCGCATCGCAGACACGGTCTATTTCCTCTCGATCCAGTTCTAATCATATGGCTATGATGGCCGCAGTATTCTCCTCGGCACGACTTTCCACATGTCTTAGTAGATCCTTGGATTACCCAGCGACAATTATTAGGTCCTGTCTGAAAAGGCATTATTATATAATAAAAATATTTTAATCATTTTTCAATTAGAAGTATATTCTGTATATATTATAATCATACCCATGACAGAACATATCATTATTTATACTACAAAACATGATGCCATAGAAAGTTTTAGAGACAATGTCTCTTTTGATGAATCTAGAAGCAATGCTTCTAACATCTACAAGCGAGGAATAATCATTCAACATTTTAATAAATTCTACGCGTTCTTAGACGATGATGAATTTAACGAGTTCGCTAAGAACTTTATCAACGAATCTTCTGTAACAGAGATAATTCCTAAATTCAGACTTAGATATCCTGTGTTCGACTTAGACGCTAAATATGTGTGCGGAACAAATCCAAATGACGAACTGATCGATACTAACAAAATTATTAATTATTTCTCAGAATTATGTAATTGCGATCGCGATCAGATATTCTTATTCGAAACTAATAGCGGTTATCATATTCTTTGTAAATCAGCGCTAGTGACATTTGATCAACAACGAGATTTAACTAATCGTGCATATGACGACAAACATCTCGTTTGGAAAGTTGATCGACAAGCTGGTCTTCATAGCATTAAGTTAAATAACACTCGATCTTACAAACCGGGTAAAGAAACGCTATGCAAAAAATTAATTTCACACAATCATGAGAGTTTTCTCGCTTCCATGTTGCTAGTCTGCCCTGTTTGTATTCAACTTGATCGCGTTGAATATGTCGCAGAAGTTCCAAGTAAATCTAATCGCAAGAATAATAAAGTATCAAGAAACGAAGTTTCTAGAATCGTTGATAGAAGTGATGTTTCTTGCGATGAAATTCCTCCCGCAGATATCATTAAGATATCTACATTACTTACTGGCAAACCCGATCAGCTCATCGATGTTATTAGCGCTACCGGAAATAGATTCAGTATATCGAGAGAACCAGGTCACATGTGTAATATCTGCGAACGCAGACACGGGTATGATGAGATACATGACTGCGTCGAAGATAAATGCGATAACTGTCTCGTGTATATCAACGATGATTATTATTCGATCTGCTGTCCTAGATCATCTGGAAAACAATTACAACTGCCAATCATAAATGATAAAATCATTAATGATTCCATGAGGGCCAGTGGCCCTACACAAAATAATAATGATGACAAAAAAGATAAAAGGTACATAAAATATCTGATTAACTCGAGACGTAGATTTCGTTACCCCGGATATCTATTTACCAGAAACGCCGATTACACATACACGGCATTACCGACACACGAATCAGGACCAGGCTGTAAAGTTATTCACGACGAAGATTATATCGATGGATCCGCATGTGGAATGGGGAAATCCGAATCGGCTTGGAAGTCATTAAGAGACGATCAATCCGTGCTAGCATTATCGTACAGAAAAACAATTACGGAGAAAGTCAAATCCGATTATTCCATCGAGAGTTACATGGATATCGATGGTTGCATTACTTTCAATCCTGGAGATAGACGCCGGGTTGTCGTGCAATGGGAGTCTATGCACAGAATCCGTGGAGTCCCAGACGTGATTATTGTAGACGAATGGCATGGCATCCGCAGACAACAATTCAGCTCAGCTAAACACAGCAAAGAACGATGGGATAAATTCATGATATTAACAACGATATGCAAACGATTAATCGTTCTAGACGCAGATGCTAATAATGATGATCTAATATTATTCCGTGATAAACTAGGACGATCATCAATGAAATTTATCATTAACGATTATAAACCCGATCACGATAAGAAATTTCACATAGAACTTTCACACGAGAATAATCTAATCTCGCTTCGTGAACGATTAAAAAATAATAATTCTTCTAAGATCGCAGTATTTACGCATAACAAACGATATACCGATTACTCCGTTGAGGGTTTAGCTAAGCTCATTCAACATCTAGGATATCGTGTGAGATATTATCACGCCGATACAAATCCCGCTCAAAAGAAATCTGACTTCAGCGATATCAATCACGCATTCGATGACATCGATGTTGTTATCAGTAATCATACTCTCGAAGCTGGAGTTAGTATCGTTGATGAACGATTCAAAACCATGTTCGTGTTCTCAGAAGAATTAGGATCTGTTGAGGCGACCAAGCAGGCTATCCACAGATTCCGTTGCGTTAATGAGATTCATTATTCATCGACGAGAAAACAACGATCTCGTAAACTACCGATATACCGCGAATCCATCGAGAAGGTCATCGTGGATAGAGAAAGACTAATCGACAACGACATAAAATTATACAGAATTCCAAACGCCGAAGATCTTCAGACTGGATTCGGATTCGCTTATATCAGTGACATCATCGACGAGAATAATTCCATTATGTACTTCACGCCGCGATTGATCAACGCGATGAAAAATACCGGATATGAAATAATAAAACCACAAGTTAATGATTACGAGACGTGGTTGAGAAAAAACAATACTGATAATAAAATCGATTATGATAACGATATTAACATCGATGAATTTCTAAAGACATCGATAGGCGAGCGAATCAAACAATCAGAAGCATCGCTAGAAACGAAGTTTCTAGAATCTCTTGATGACGATCCAAATTACAAAGAACTTCCTCAGTATTACAAATACGATCCTAGTACAAATCTAGAACCATATCAAGCAAAGAAATCGTTCCTTAATTATATGTGTCAATGCGATGTTAGTTTATTGCCAGCTGAGCAAGTAGAACATCTTTACAAAAACTCAACACAGATGAGACGAGCTCAACGAATCATAGTTGATAAATTTAATAATGGTAGCGCAACCGCGAGAGAAGTATTTAGATCGGATAAAATCAGTCCTAAAGAAAAACTAATGATAATAAGGAAGTTTCTAACCGCGTTGAATTTACCAGATATCGTGCCTGACGATATAATGGTAACATCAGTATCTGTATCAGGACAAGATCTTAGAACGCGCATCAAGAACATGATCGACGATCCTGATATCATGCGTGAATATAATAATCTGATTAGTAACTGGTCGAGCATATTTCCTGAAGCGAGAATCTGGTCTAATAAATTAACTACCAGAAATATTCTCGAAAAGATTAAAACCATCTACAGAGGTTTTGGTGCATCATTAATCTCAGACAACAAAAACACAACAAGATCAGATTATACACTTACTTATCCCATGTGGCCTAAATCAGACTTTATAGATGATCCTCATTGGAAAGATTTCATCGATACGAGACAAGAATATCCCGGCGGTAATGATAGCGCCGCTTCTGATCCACGAACTACCATGTTGAAGTTTCACGTATGGAGCGTTAATGGTTGGTTTAATGATTAACGATTTATCAAAAAATAATATTATATCAGATTGATAATATCAAGAAACTTTATCTCTAGAGACTTTATCTCTAGAGACTTTATCTCTAGAGACTTTGTCTCTGGACTGTGAATTCACCACATTCTCTATAATAAAAATAAATGAATGTTGTAAATTCACATATCGAAAACGAGGCTGGCAATTCACTATAATAATCGAAAACGATACTGTGAATTCACCACATTCTCTATAATAAAAATAAATGAATGTTGTAAATTCACATATCGAAAACGAGGCTGGCAATTCACCACATTTCATATAATAAAAATAAATGAATGTTGTAAATCGCCATATCGAAAAAGAGGCTGTATATCATACAATTAAAGCATAAATATTTCTTGTTATTATATAATCATGAAAGAAAAGATAATATTATTCCCAGGCACCGAACAATACGATACCGCGATGAAGATCATAAAAAATAATAAAGGATCGATAATCTCGAATAATGATATTAAATTTGCTAATGTCAACGAGCGTGTACATAACGATTTCTCAAAAAGATCGATGAATGACGCAACGATGATGATTCGTAGAAATAAAGTACGTGATCGTCTGCGAAGAAAATTAGCTAACAGAATTTAAATGATTAATACGATCTCTTTCAGCTTCTCTAGCTTTTTCTCTTTCAGCTTTTTTAATCATTCGTCTTTCAACGCTCCTCTTGATCTTTCTCATATCACGATCAAATTCTTTTTTTCTTATTCTTTTTTCTTTTTCAAGTTCTATTTCTCGTTCAATATTTTGACATTCACGTAATATTGGATTATCAAAATAATTAGTTAATTTTGTTTTAACATGTTGATAATTATTTAATTTTAGAATCGTTGATTCTGGTTCATCATATTGATGATTATTTAATTTTAGAATCGTTGATTCTGGTTCATCATATTGATGATTATTTAATTTTAGAATCGTTGATTCTGGTTCATCATATTGATGATTATTTAATTTTAGAATCGTTGATTCTGGTTTAGCATTTAATTTTTCTTCGCGTTCATCAAATTTTATTCGCTCTTGTTTATTTAATTTTTTCTTATACTTCGCGATATCGAATTCAACTTCTTCGTCATTAATCAATTTTGCTTCTCGCCATATGTTATAAACACGCGTTAAACTAATGCCATATCTGCGAGCGATCTCATCAGCTTTAACGACATCTCTCATCATAATGATATTGACTTTATCGGTTATAGTTAGATCATTAATTTTCTTTGGCATACTATTATATATAATAAATAAATAAATAATAATAATAATAATAATCGAGTTAACACGATTAAATGCTGATCCGCGCCTTGTTATTATTATTATTATTATCGGGTGATTAAATCATCTAACACTACATCAGAGACAAAGTCTCTTGATGCAAATTGATAATATCAAGAGACTTTGTCTCTAGACTGTGAATTCACCACATTCTCTATAATAATATAATGAAATGTTGTAAATTCACACATCATGTTATCAACTATCATAGACTGTAAACCCAGAAACGATACTTCTAAAAATAATTAATATTATTTACATACTGTTGAAAATCTACAATAAATAATTATTTTTTTGTTAATTATTTTTTATAGGATAATAATATGTATGAACTTTTTAATCGCTGAGATTGCATAAGCAATTACTGAGGAAATTTCCCTCAAGTACTAAGGCTCAGCGATTAAAAAGTTCATACATATTATTATCCTATAAAAAATAATTAACAAAAAAATAATTATTTAT
>JAECUM010035275.1:0-16939 GCA_016617855.1 Megalonaias nervosa
TATTGCACCCAGCTACTTGCTGTCATATGATAATGTGAAGTGTACTAAAGTTTACTCATTGTGATGGGTCTTTGCACTTTGTCTTACTTGCTAAGGTTTCTCAAATAAGTGACAGGCATGACACTATACTCATCTTCAGCACACTAGAGAAAGGGCATGATGTTCTATATATTTAGCACACTCAGGGCAAGGAAATAAAATCCTATTATGCACTAAAATTTTTATGTTACTCTGGAGTCAGATGACAATGTTAATTCCATGTTTATATCTGAAACAATTAAACATCCAAATACAAATTCCAGTCCTTGAATCTGTATTGAATGCATTTCTTAAAATCAAGCATCAGTTCAGAAATGTTTGGTGTTAAATGGTGAGTCAAAGTATACCAGGTGAATTGCTGAAGTCTCCCAATCAAAGGGGAAGCTGAAAACTTTAGTCTGCGTACACATGAATAAATGAATTACTGCATTAAAATCCATGGAAGTAGCCCAGTAGAAATGAAATAGAGTTAATGAAAATCAGAATCAATCTTATGATCGTCTGGTCATTGTGAAGTCACTTTGGCTGATCAATGGAACCACTCTTTTACAGCAACAAACAGACATACACCCAGTTTGGGGCATGACTAGTATTCTCACTAAACCAATCCATATAACCTCATGATACTATTTAGCAGACTGCCAGGCTATCCCTCATCAATGGCTCCAATACCATGGTTGGCACCTATGATACCATGTATTGCCAGCTAATATTTATAGAATCATGCTCACAGCACCATAATGAAGCAGACTGGAAAACAAGAACAAAGAGTCCAAAAGTTTTATTGTTTAAGTTATGGAATATATATAATATGGTGTAGCTGACAATTTGTGGTCTGAATAATTAAAAAGAAAAACTACATTAGTCCATGTCTCATACTTTCTGCACATCCACTTTTACCTTTGAAACATAATATATTCTTTAAAGTTATTCACATACAAGTAAAATATCTAAATAACAAGAAACAACACTTCAACATTATCAATGTTGGACTGAATTGAATTGAAAATGTACAGTAATTTCAGTACAATGGTATAAAAGGGTAGTGACAGGTATTTGATCAGGCCAAACAAAATAACGTGTGTGTTTATGGTTGCACTGGTTTTAAAATTACGGCAGGTAGGTCCTTTTAAAAAAAAAACATTTTGTGTATATATATATATATCTATATCTATATCTATATATATATATATATATATATATATAATGTGACTTTGTTTGATTTTTTACAATGGGGGGAAAAAAGTGCTAGGGTTGACAATGAGAAACAGGGATGGTCAGCCGAAGGGCAACGCATATATTTTTTTTGTCTGGCCTTATCGGAACCAAGAAATATGTAGATTGCTCAAAAGAAACGTCTGGTATACATAAAATAATTGAGAAACTCTAAAACTGCTTTATAAAGAAATCGACAGCAGCTATAAAAAATAATATGTATTATAGCTATTGCGTGATTACAAGGCTAACATTCGCTCTAAGTGACAGCACGTGATGTGTACACTGAATAGATCTGACCTATACACCCTTACAATTATAAAAAGGCAAATTTAGTACAAGCAGATAACAAGATATATGTTTATGTATGAAAACTTGTCATATTAAAATGAAACATCAACAGCTCTTATTGAATAAATACTCAGTAAAGAATGCTATGACAGCTAGCAAACACCTGATGTTTACTTACAGTGACTTTATGTGACATATCCAACAGCCTGAACTGACTGACAAACTCGACAATGACACTTTCCAAGAGTGAGAATCATTCTGATTTGTCAGCATTTCAAAATCATTCATAACAAGAGAAAATCTGAAATAAATGAGTTGATGTATGCATGTGTGTATGTATTTGCATGTATGTGTGTGTATGTGTGTGTGCTGGGTGTTATGAAATATTTCATACTGCAGTATTTCTGAACATATCACTTTGTGTGCCACGGCATACCTCAATTATATTAGGTATCATCAAGTTAATGTTCTGCAGCAGGGGTCTGACACTTTTTTAAATTTCCGCTTGTCAGTAGCTTGAAAAATTATCTTACTCTCATATTTAGCAAAATAACACCATATAATATACATTTATATTTTTTTTTTTAAAAATTATCTTGTGATAAAAGAAATAAAATAGCTCAAAAGAAAATCGCTGACACCCCCTCTGATAATAGCTGATAAATTTGGTAAATGTATGTAAATTGCTGCATAAGTTGGAATTTGATAACTAACTAAAGTAGGAAGATTATGTTTACACTATAGACCTTTTTGTTAACCTAGTTATCTCCCTCTCGTATTAGGTATTTACTACATCTGGTAGGTAATTAAGCCGCAGGACAAGAAGATAACTGCTATCGTCACTAATAAATCCGTCTTTGCCAAACGTTTTGTATTTAGTTATGTTAATTATGATGCCTGTGTGATTTCTAGCCCCTCTCACTGTATACAATTGCTATGGGGGAATGGACCGGAGAACTACATATGTATGCAGCGACGAAATGGAGAAAATCTCTCTCTCTCTCTCTCTCTCTCTCTCTCTCTCTCTCTCTCTCTCTCTCTCTCTCTCTCTCTCTCTATATATATATATATATATATATATATATATATATATATTATACTATGTACAAAAACATCAGTCTGGTCACTATTAGAAAATAATTGCTAGACTGAAACCGGAGAACCATCACAACACATAATTTTATACAACTATTATACCTTACACCTCTTTTTTCTTTTTATAAAAAAATGTAATGCAAATTAAAACATAAAATGGTCATTCCTAACACAAACACGATATTACATGATTAAAACAATATAGCATACACATTTAACACACACAATACAATAGATTGATCCTTGGTCAAGATCACTAAAATTTAGGGACCATGATATAGAAACCATTGCAAAACCTAGTGTCTGAGGAAGGAAGTAAATGTCATAAAGAAATATACCGCAAAGGAAAACAAAGGGACCGGCTCCAGGTACATTGTATGACAATGAGCAACCCCTGAACAAGAATAATAACTACTTTGTTTCTTCAAAATTCCTTTCGATTTGTTACAGAAAAACATACACCCACACTATGCGGGATACGGAAACTCATTAAAGCCTTTAAAGTGCCAACAAATAAAACAGTATACAACTCACCATTTGTAAAATAAGTCTGATAAATGGTCCAGCTATTGTGGAACGTGATCAGTGGATTATAGAGAGGTATGACTAAAATACGCAATGAAAAAATGGAACGCAATGGAAATAAAACAACCAATGGAAATTATTTTTGTTTTTTTTTAATAATTTTTTCCTTGAAAAATTCAAAAGAAGTCTTTAATCATCAGACACATAAATATATGTTTGAACTGCGCAACATAAAATAGAATTAATTTTCAAAACTGACGATAATAATAGTATGAAATGTGCCCTTTGTGCAAAAGTATGCAATCGTCGTAAGCAAATGGAACTATCACTTTAAATAATGTTCAGTGCCGAATTTTTGGATAGTATAAATGGAATTAAAGTAAGCAGTGGAAATTATTTATTTTATTTTTCAATAATTTCTTTGATTAAGGAAGGTTAACAAAAGGAATTCATCATCAGGTTAAATTCTATGTGTTTTGCATAATATAGAACATCATCATTAATGAAGGTTCATAACTGACTTACTTAAATAATATGCTACTTTCAGCATTCAGTTAAACTGTAATTGGTTTTTGTTTTTATATGTTTGTGTTGTTATTGTTGTTGACTTGCCAAGGAATTGTGTGTTCACTATTTTACTATTCCTAAATTATATTCTACATTTTTTGAAAACTTTCAATTACTGTTATCTGCACATGTTATCCACATACCCATTGATATATGATTTTATCCATTGTGCCTAACAATTAATTTTTAATTACTTTATTGCGCATTTATTAAGGGCGTTTAATTGGACCGTTTGCCTATGGTGCGAAATATAATTTCATTCACTTCATTCTGTTTTGCAATTAGTGAATATCGACCAGCGGCAATACCTACTGGAAATGCTTCTAGCGCAATCTCCGTACACTAAAGAGCTCGAAAAGAAAGGGCAGATAATGAGGTTACAGAAAGAGGCTATAGCTGACACCATGTAAAATACATCAGAGAGCTTGTTGATAAAAATAGGAAGTAATGACATTAAAGCCTACAAGTTACTACCTATACTACTGATATAATAGGCAAGGAAACGTTGAGTGGAATACCAACACCCTGGCAAAATATTTATTCGAGAGGGCGAGTAAACATAAAACATACTTGCTGGTGCTAAACAAATGCGAAAATATTTAGTGGACCATGAAAATCAAGTAATATTTAAACAGAAAACAAATGCTGTCTGAAAATCAAAGGATGATTCCCTATCTTACAAAGGAATATTGTAATGTACACATTAAGGCAAACTAGTAAATAACTAAATTATGACATTATAATTTTTTCAAAAATCCTAAATTTTTCCAAGAGTTGGATTTGGCTCAAATATCTTTCAAAACGTAAGATTTGAAAACCATGTTTACGTACGTTACGCATGTCAAATATGTGATTAAAGGATCAAACATATAATTATAACTGCAATATTCAAAAATAATTTGTACAAATACAACTGTTTTATAAAAACAGACAATAATAATTATAAAATAATTTTGTAATGGTAAATCAAAATATACTGTAAACATCATTTACTTTGCATCAAGAGTACTCGGGAATTTCAGTAAATTCCTTACTGACTGAAACTACCGAAATGCTTGTACAGCATAAATGTTCCGTGGTTTGCTACACCAGAAATTAACCCCACGGTAAACTGGTATACCAGTAATACTGCCCACCTCCTTATGTATATATGTATGTATGGCTAGATGGATGGGTGTGTGTGTGTGTGTGTGTGTGTGTACATACATATGTCTCAAAGTGATCGTCAGGCATCAACTGTATTCTGATTTGAAGATAGGTTTCCTAAGTGTTTGTCTCTGGTGGTGGGTGATAGCAGCAACAGTCAGTTTTTCTTCACTAAATTGTACGCTACAGCAATATTATCCAGTCTGTTTTATCACTAAAGGTGTGTGCTATTGCGACAGAAAAAGACCGTCTCTTCATTAAAATAGGTGCTACTGCCACAATAACTGCAATTATTTTTGCTAAAATATGTGCTTCCGAAACAGTAATTGAAGTCACTTTCCTCACTGTGCCACTGCAACAATAAAAATCAGTTACTAATTACATGTGCCGCTGCAATACTAAAGGTCAGTTTAAGAAGCATTAAGTGTAGATTTTAACATTACATTTACATTTGGACCTTTTGCGTTTCTATATTACCTTGACACACCTATTCCCCAAGGCGGGGCTATGGGCCTATAATCTTAATTTCCCGCTAGACCCCAAAATTTTGTTAGAAAGTGACACTAAGGGGTCCTAATTCTAATTCCTCATAAAAGCAAAGGTGAGATTTTTGTTCTTGAAGGAATATCTCCACGTTAAACTCCCCTTAGAGGCCACAGTGTCATTCCCATGTCAACTCCCAATTGAGCCCATAGCGCCCGACCCATGTTAAACCTACTGCATAATGTTATTCCTTAAGTGGATAGAGTGTCCAATAATGATGTTGCATTATCACATTCCCGCAAGACGAACCAATATCCATGATTCCCATAAACTCCTAGAATCCACAGATCCTATATAACGTAGGATTCTCAAAGACACCCAGACAGTCATTAACGTAATGTTGGCCTACTGTTAATTTCCATAGACCTAGAGTGCAATTTCTGTAATAATGGTCTAATGTTAATTTCCCTTTGTCGACAGAGTGCCATTTCTGTAGGCGGCCAAATTCTAATTTGAATTGTCGCCAGAGTACTGTCCTATACTAAGGATGGCGTTATCTTAAACAATATAATAATCGCTGTGTATAAAATCTTGTATAACGGGGGTAATAACGTTTACCAGTGAGATCATAATACAAAAACAAAACTAAAATATGGAAATTTGTTAATTCCACATAAAATCATGCTCCCTGCCTGTCTGTCTGTCCCTCTCTCTCCATTATAATAAAATGGTTTCTGATTTAACCCTTATGCCATTGTCTTCTGCATATTACAACATCTTTCTCTGCACTTTTCAGAGTCCATCAATGAAGAGTCTTTCCTAACCCATAAATCAAACCCAAATGGGGAAACCAATACATAAAAAATGTACACAGTAAACGATACAGAAAAGTCATGACATGAATAGAGGGAATATCGTGCCTAGCATTCTAACACTGTCACTCTTTTACAGACTGTACTAGTATTTACGTAGTCTCTAGACCAAGCTTCCTTGTTAAATATCACATTAATACAGTATCAAATTTAATCAATCTCTTCCACTGTCCTTGAATTTCTTTTTATTTTGTTTTCGTTTCTTCTGTCATAATTTCTCATGTTTTTATACCCCTACGGCGCTTTTGCTCATCACTGACAGGTGGTCTCAAGGTCAATCCCTCCAAAAGTACTCAATTATAGAACCATTGGTGATGCTGTGTTTATGACAATAATAAAGCTCATATCGGTCCTCTGTCAGTTCTTTTCCATTAATCCTCAAAACTAACTTCCTCCTCGGGGACCAATCATTATTGTCTATCACTAGCTTCTTAACTTCGCTGATTTTCAGGTACTCCTCAACTTCGAGCAACTGCAATGGCTGTCCTTGGACACATGACTTCAGAAAAATGTTCATCTTCTATAAACGAAAATAATTTCTTACAATAAAATGAAATCATCTGGTAATGAAATACTGCAATTTCGTGCAGTTTTCCTCAGTTTAATAAAATTCTATGCAGACAAATTTTACAAGAGATCCACCTTTTCTTCGAGATCATGTTTGATTTATGCTAAAAGGGAAGAAGAAACTTAATATTCAGTATAATCTAAAATTTTTAACATTTACCTTAACCTGCAGTGTTGACAGCTAAACAGACACAACAGCGGACTCAAAGATCATTTATTTTAAGCTGCCCATGGTGACCCACTCCATGTGACCTACAATAAACTTGTATTAGGTCACATGGCCGTAACATTAAGCAGGTTTATGGTATGATCCATCATATATAAAGCATTTGCTTCTTAATACCTCTTCTCAACACAGCTTGACTCATTTTCATATTATTTTATAATGAGCATTCTGAAATTAAGGCCTTTTGCTCACTGGGTACCGATGCCAATCCATTAAAGAATATTCGCTCTCACTACAATAGATAGCTTCTCAAACACAACTCAAAATAATTTAACCCAACTTAACAAAAGTCGCCTTGGCATGAAGGTCTTTCAATTTGGTAAAAACTATGCAAATTATCAATCACATATAGTTGACATTACTAACCTCAGAAAAATATTTGCAAGACCTCTCAAGGCCAGTCAACGGAACTGACCAAATTTGTCAGATACTATCAAGTATATGAAAATGATCTGGAGTTGGCATCAGTTATGGCCGCCGTTACCAAACATAATTAAAGATAAAAATTCTCAGAAACTACTCATCAGAATTTGAATAAGTGCGTCATAAAGAACTCTTGCAACATGGCGTCTTACGTTTGCAAATGATGCTAACGGATCATGAAATCTGGCGGACATTAGCATAATAGGAAAACATTCATCAAGCATTAACTGAGAAAATAAACGTTTAACTTAATAGGACAAACTTTGACAGAAAACATCCTGACAAAGAGGCCTTTCAATACTGGGGCAATTATTGTCATCTGTCATCAAATCTGGATGAGGATAATACACTAGAGAAACAGAGAAAATCATTGTTGTTATCATTAATGCAATGAGCTGCATTTGGAGAAATTTCTACAGAAACAATTCTGCTGAGGGTGAATTTTTAAGGTGATTTGGCTGTTTAGCCAGGTGGGAGATCTCCGGTGCACTTGGCCTCTTGCATTTTTAAAACCAGATTCAGAATTTTAACAAATCTTTCGCATATCTGTTACACATTTATTGATTATGTATCAAGAGGTAGTATTTAATTAAAATACATATTGCAGTACTATTGCAATATATTCATTTATACAAAAACAGTGTAAATTCTATTGAACATAAATGATTGCAGACACCAGTACACAAATTAAAAAGAACAAGTACAAGTTGTTAAATATCATAGTTGGTACTTGCTTCGAATAAACCATACTTTATGGTTTTTTTTGGTACACGCAACCATATAATTTGATTATTCTAAAACAAACTTTATGATAGAAATTAGATCCTGTGGACTAAAAATAGACAAGGCTTGTCAATGATTACAAGAGTGTCGTATCTTCATTTGGGGATTTCCCAATCTCAAATCAAGCATTACAAAGAAATTCCAATTGTCCTTCATGATAACCTACCAGTAACCTCATGAACTCTTGAAAACTTCACAAACTGTCTAGCCTCACAATATGTAGATTACAGGAAGTGTACAGAATGCGTCTTTAAAAATAGGACACAGATCACAGTCGTTACTTCCAGTTCAGTAACCAATCTATATAGAGCATTATATGGTTTGGTTTGGTTAAGACATCGACAAAGTGCGACATTGCAGCATAATAATGTATCTCATTCTAATGAGCCATTTTACTTATGCATTATTAATTACTAACAACAATTGTTAACAGACACTCTTAACATTACACCAGAAATTTTCAAACATATTATTTTCAATGTAACTTTGTACAACTGATCTTAACTTGATCACAAATACCACATGAGCAAATGTCTATATATTTTAGACTGTTTGGATCAGAGTTTCACATTCAGTACATCATTATAGGATCTCACTGTACCTATAGTTGATCAGTAAGGCACATATCTTACTCTGTGCACTTAAAATATCCTACTCATGATAATATATTTGAATTTAGTAAAAGTCACTAACCTTTCCTGTATACTGGTATGTATTAACTGCTGTAACAATGATTAAACCTCACCATCCTCCCCTCCCCACATTGTTTTAAATTACATGACAGCTATTGTATCTTATTAGTTATTTAGCCTATAAATGGCTGAACATAAGCTTATAAACATACGTCTAGAAACCTCATATTTTTTGGGGATGAATAGTCACTTTAATACCGGCCTATTGCTTCACGTTTCTGAGTGTCGCTTTTGTCAAGTTTTCCTGTGTGTGTACCCTTATTGTCATTTTGAAATCTCCATGTATAGAATGTTTTAACTTTGTTACCAACAGCATGTTATATCATTTCAGATCTAGCCTTGTATCTGGAACAAGGTGGAAGAGATGGATTTCTTTGGGAGCTCTCCAGCAGACAGGTGATGATACTAGTGTTTCATGAAGACATGTCCCATGTACCTGCCATAAGTGACCAGGATAAATTCACATTACCACACTGATATATAGCATCTCAAAGACATGGATTAGGTTTTCATGAGGGAGATGAGTACCAATGTTCAGTAAATTAGATTTTCCCTGGAGCTGTATTTTCATATTGCAGTGTCGCCTTTTGTGGTTGCTAATATTGAAAAGCAATGGATTTTTGCTATAAAACATGTTATTGTCCCATCAAAACGTGAAAGTTGAGTGCACTATTATTTATACTAACAATTGTCTAAGTAACTGACACAATAATTGTTGAACGTAGCACATGTCATTGTTTCTTTCATGTCTACACCTATATGCATTTGGAAAGGGATGGTGCAATTTGCTGCAAAAATCACTCGGCTATCATGCTTCAATTACCTTTGAGAAAATGTTATAAGTTGTAATGACCCAAACTACCATTTCTTTTGAATAGCATTCAATAGTTAATTTTTTCTCTAAACTTTGTTGGTTTGAATTTTAATATTTTGTGTGACAATTTTGTGTTCGTTCAAATTTAGTTTTCTAAATTTAATTTTGTTAAAACATTCTATTAAAATATAATTTATCAATGTTTTATATTTCAGACATCTGCTCAGATAGAACTTATCCTATTTTTACAATTAAGATTTACTACATGGAAAAAAATCATATAATTAAATAAGATATAGCAAATTTGGTTTTGGTTTCAACGCCAGCACTACACACTTTCTGACTACTGTCACACCCTGTTTGGTATGAAATTCATAAAGACTTCCTGTGTAAAGTTGAAACAGGTATGGCATGCAAACATAAAAGTTTGACCAAAATTGGTCATAAATAATTTGGCCTGATATGACTCAGGTCACAATTATCACTTCCGGTTCAGTACCTACGAATGCAGTAGCAGCCTCTTTTTGGAGCATGGTATCATCTCTCTTTTAGAGTCAGATTTTAAGCATTCTTGGTATTGATTTAAGGGTGGTTGTTTTTTCCTTAGCAGTTGATCATTATGGTGTGGTTGTCTGTGTCCACGACAGTGTACAGTGAATAACAAGGCATTGATGCTGATCCGGAAGTGAAATCTGTGACCCATTGCAGATTGAGTTGTTTACAGTCCAGCCTCTCATGAATATGCTGAATAACCTATGACAAGAATTTCACCTTGAGTTCATCTTTGAGAGTATATTAAATTAACATGTGATTTCTTGGTGTTTGGACAGAATTAAATGTTTAATACCAAGAAAAAAATATAGAAACAATATAGGACAACTAATTATGATCTGAGTCCATCTGGATTTATAGACTTCGCCTTTCGAAGCAAGTGAACAATCTTATTTTGTTTAAGGATTTTACCATTAGTTTATAATGTTGTAATTTGATCCTTCTTATTGCAAGCCTATGCAAATGGACTCAGCAGTCGCCATACATGCACTCTCTACATCTACTTTGGACTAAGCTATATAGATTGGAAACTTTTTAAATGAACTGACCTGGAAACTAGGACAATATGACCAGGTTTTCACTGTCATACTCAAGCCATGCTTGATGCTCTTATGTAGCTTAAAAGTCAAGGACAGTTCACAGTTTAATATCAACAAAGCGGTTATCATTTTACAAGAAATGGGAGCGTCTTGGTGATAAAAATTTATTATTATGAAATTCATTGTTACTTTTATTCTAAATATGTCTCTGCCAATTGGGAAAATAGTGCTAAAAATATTATGACAGTAATAACAGTCATAACAAAATCATTTAAATATAGTATTATATCGATATAATAATTGGTGTATCATCGTCTTCATACTGCAATGTAACGATATTCGATAATATAGCGCACACCTGCAACTATGTTTTTGCCTGAATTTGCCAGCATTTGTTTAAAAAATCTTTAATGCCTAAACAATCACACAAATAAAACCCTTTACTTGAGGCAACAAGAGGAGAGGCCTTAGGTGGACCAGCAAGGGGGAGCCGTTGGAAGCATTTGCCTTTATAAGTAAAATTTTCATAGTATTTAACCTCACCTTAGTGTAACAGGGGCACTTCTACACAAAACTTACATTTAGGACGGGGAGAAGGGCGGCTAAAAGTTGACATAAAAAACTGTTCTCTATTGCATTGTAGGGGCACCACTAAAGAACATTGCCCGCTTGAACTATCGCGCTGCCATTGGGAGGTGGAGAGGGGCATTCCAGTAAATGTAACATATATGGGGAGGTGGAGAGACACCAGAGTAACTTATCAGGTTCTCTTTTCTTCACGAAACAGATTGTAGGCATGTCTCATTTTGAACATCCTCTGAAACCACTCAACGTGCGATCACTAAATATTGCTAAATTCTTCATACGAATGTGATGTGAAAGCGACGCAATTGGAAGAATAGATATATGTGCTTCTTGAATGAATTCATTTTCATTTGTACTGCCAAGAATACCGATACAGAATCAAAAAGGAAATTTCTTTAAGAAAAAAATTTACTATTATCAACAATTAACATAACTTTAACTGTATAAATTATAATTACCCTTTCTTTCATGATATCAGTCGAGACTGCACCCATCCTAAGCTCGATGTTTTCCGCTGGAAGTCCTGCAGGAGTGAATGCCTTACGTCGCATGCCCAAGAGTTTAATCTTACCAGTTCGTTTGCTTTCTTCTAAAAAATCTTCCCTTAAATGCCATCCTCTCTGTACGATCTGGAATTCTTTCTCACTGTCAGTCAATTTTCTTGCTTCATTGTTAATGGTTACACAATCTGAAAATTCCTTCGCTAGTTTATTCTTACAAACGTAATTTTCCATTCGAACCCTCTCATATATTTGTCTGATGCTCTCTCTAAATTCTTGCGCCTCTTGCTTGATCTTTAATATTTTATTTTCAAGTAAATGGATCAGCTTTTGCTCCTGACTGTTTATCCTTATAACTTCTTCTTGCTCACATTTATCAATTAAACTGTCAAATGCCTCAGCTTCTTTCGTACAAGTTTGAAGTTGCTCTAACCTGACCGCACACATCGTCCTGGTTTTCTCAAGGGTATTCTTGATTTCCGCCACCTCTTCAGCCAGTATTCTAGATGTGTGATTGTCATGCTCAGAAATCTTACAAAGCAGACAAAGTGGTATATTTTTGCACATTTTGCAAACTATTTTGATTTCCTCTTCAGGGTGTTTTGTGCAGAATTCACGGCGATACAGTGTCACATTTTCTTGTTGATCAAGTACGCCCAGTTCATAGAGCCTGTGATTTCTCAGTACCTTCATTTTGAGGTGCGTTACTGAACAAACTTGGCAGTAATTTTCTTCACACTCTAGGCATCTAGTTGTTGCCGAAATTTTGGGCCCACAAACGTCGCATTTAGCAGAAATTCCTTCCTCGGAAACATCTCTCTGATCGGTGTCCTCTTCTTTGATACGACTGACCAGCACTCTATTACACAAAGGACAAGCAAAACTACCTTCTCTTGCATTCTTTTCTTCATGTCCTTTGAGACAACCACCACAGAAAACATGGTTACAAGGTATTGTCACAGGATCCTTGAATGTTTCGAGACAAATACTACAGGTAGGATTACACTCTGCCATTTTCAACCTGCGAATGTTACGTTTCCACGTCTTGTTGTTTCCTTGTCACGAAATTGGGGCTTACTTGATTCGGAGTTCACTTAACTGAAATCTGTTTTATGCAATCCGCTCCAAAAATTATGAAATTAGCAGAAAATAAGTGAACCTAATTTATAGAAAGTAAATCTAAAATAAAACAAACATTCTTATAAAATACAAAGATTAAAGCTTCAAACAGTACAACCAAAAGTTAAATAAAACGAATGAGGCACAAACGAAACACAAATTCTGTATGAAGAATACAGTTTAATAAAGCAAATCAAGAACAAACAGAACATGCTGGTGACGAATGAAAGAGCATGAAGTAAAATTAAACAAAATAGTATACAATCAACGAAGAATCAATCATGTAAGGCAAACAAATGCGAAATGAAATGAATACAATGGTATGATTAAATGAAATAATCACATAAAATCAAATGCTAACCGAATACAAATGTAAAAAAACCAAGGTAAATACGACTAAACATTCAAACGCCAAACGAAATACGCGGTATTTTGATGAAACAAACAAAAATAGATTTGGTTAAACTAAGATCAATTGAAACATAGTAAGAACAGAAAAATGTTGTTGTTATTGTAGGGTTTAACGCCATTTTTTCAGCACAAGATAGGCTATACATGGCGGCCAGTGTAAATGGTGGAGGAAGAACCCGGGAAAACCCCGGAAAGAAACGCCGACCCACGAGAAGATACTGGCAAGCTTTCTCACGTACCCACATTGGCCGAGCCCGAGACTCGAACTCACGCAGACAGGGGTGAGACGGCAGTAATCCGTAACGGTGAGTGCTTTAGACCACTGGGCCACTCGGGGGCCCCACAGAAAAATGTAAAGAAACACAAACATGTACATCACTCAAAACAAACACCTTTTACAAATGAACGAAACAGAGTAGTCAAATAATCAATTTTGTGAAATGAAAGCAGGGCGCCTCTGCATTGTCTTTTTTGTTGATTATGCTGTATTTTGAGAGCCGATTTCGATGATGTGGTTTTACTCTGTTTCAAGGGAATCGTGATAATGTTGCGGTCTTCGGATTGAGTGAGCTCTTTAGATTTTCCATGGTTTTTCGTCCACAATTTATATATGAAGAGCCTATTGTGTGCTGAAAATTGGCGTTAAACTCACAACAACAAAAACGACAAAAGGAGGTGTTAAATAACATAGATCACCTTTGTCTTATTTCTGCAGAGAGAGAGAGAGAGAGAGAGAGAGAGATAGTCAGTCAGTAGACATTTTTAAGCGTGTGTCACTGACTAGAGTGGGCATTATGATTATATACTGTACCAAACATGGTCTTTTTTTTTTCAGAACTGATTGAAAGCTGAAATAGCGATATATATATATATATATATATATATATATATATATATATATATATATATATATATATATATACACACACACACACACACACAATCCAACAGAGATACATGCATTGTTTGCATGCACGTAGACATAAATATTACAGAAGTTATTGCGGGTTCAATTTTGCGTATGTAGAACCCCTATCAGTTACAGGGGCGTCAAGAATTTGTAATTTTCTAAACGGCACCTTTAACAAATTATAGTGTTAAACGCTTTTCCCAAGGACATCTCGAGGCAGCCAACCCGGGATATTATCGTGGGTTCCATACAGCCAATAATATGTTAAAAGTGCCGTTAAAATTAATTACAGTGTATATCATCTCATATTTTGTAACCATAACAACCTGGGTGTAATAAAGTCTCTCTCTCTCTCTCTCTCTCTCTCTCTCTCTCTCTCTCTCTCTTGTTCCTCAGTCTCCTCTACGTGTGTATAAATAGTACTATTTTTCACCCACATTTTATTCTAGTTCTACCCGTTTTGTGATTGAAATATTTAGAAGAAATAATAGCAACAAGAACAAAATAGATCTTAAACAATCTTATTCATGTCTTTCTTATACTGTTTATTCTTTGAAAAATTTAGCTTGCTTTGTTCACGTGGCTCAGACGTTTGGAGAGGCACCAGGGTTTTTGGGAAAAAGTAAACAGAAACTAAGACGTGTCTATGATACGTAGAATGTTATGCTTGACAGTTTATCAAATAATGGATGCCATAAGTAATATAAACATAATTAGATTGTTTTTGCTTACTAATGAAGTATAACATAAGAATCGAAAGTTTAATATTCAGTTGTGTCACGAGACAACCCAGCATTTGCGGAAGTTAAATAGTATATGGTTGTCTATACTATATAGCATTTTTTCACACACACACACACACACACACACACACACACTAAAATATAGTTTTATTATATCCATATAGAAAAGTCAGAACCAAAATACATTTAAGAACATTTAATTCAGTCGATCTTTATTCAAGTGTTAACAGTATTAACGTCGTTTTTTAATCTAAAATGCAATTGAACTGTACCGTACGCTTAGTACATATGAAATGGGTCGTTTTCAAATGTATTATGAAATGGACAACATGGCAACCGCATAGGCAATGTTCTTCCAAACTATTAAGAAGAAATACACAAGTAAAAATATTACAGTGGTCAGTTTAAAAAAAAAAAAAGATTGCTGAATAGAAGTACATGTCAGCTTCAAGCTAGACATTTAAGCCGATATGTCCGTTGAATACAAACTACGGTAAAGCGTTCGGCAGCGATACGGTTTTACCAGGTTAGAATTCCGGAAGGTTGGGGGGTGGGGTGTTGTTCATTTTACTAACCTTTTGATAGTGACAAAAACTAAATATGTCACCTTAGAATAGCCATACCAAATTGAAATAACCATGTTTTTGCAGCGGTATAATGACCGCTCCGGTTGCCTAGTGGTTAGAGCGTCCGCCTCGGATGGGGGAGGTCGTGGGTTTGATCCCCGGCCGAGTCATACCAAAGACTTACAAAAATGGTACTAACAGCTGCCTCGCTTGGCGCTCAGCATTAAGAGGTTAGTATTAGGGCTGGTCGGCCTGGTGTCAGGATAATGTGACTGGGTGGGACATCATGCTACATGTCTGCGGCATGATGCCCCAGTGCTAGACATCACTATAAACTGCCACATTGCAGACATCGTAGCGATATGACCGAAAAATTGTTAAAGCTACGTTAAAAATCCAAATCACACACACATACAGAAACTGAGAGACGTCTATAATACTTAGAATTTTATTGCTTAACGTGGCTGAGCAATTTATCACATAATGCGATGTGACTGAAAAATTGTTAAAGCTACATTAAAAATCCAAATCACACACTCACACGCAGCGGTACAATGTCCTCGGAATCAAATCAGCCCCTTGCCAATTCCAAACACTGCAGTTGTTACAAAACATGTAAAAGAGGGGAGGGGGGAGGGGGGAGCTACAAATTCACTCTACCAAGATGGGCTGACCTCGAATCCTGAATTTAGTACAACACACAGGGCAATCTGGTGAGACGGAGGATGGTGTAATGTGTGCATGTATTTGCATGTGTGAGTATGTATGTTTGTATGTATATATTTATGTGTGTAGGTAGGTTTATGTGTGTGTGTGTGTGTGTGTGTGTGTGTGTGTGTGTGTGTCGTAGGGTACGTTCGTGCTTGCATGTGTGTGTGGGTAGGTAGATTGGTAAGTAGGTAGGTGTGAGCTTGTGTGGGGGTGGGTGCGTGCTAGTAAGCATGCATATGTATGTGTGTTTATGTATGTGGGTATGTGGGTATGTATGTATTTATGTATGTGCGTGCGTGTGTGTGTGTGCTGGATATCACGAAATATTTTGTACCGCGGTATTTCTGAACATATCACTTTGAATACCATGGTATACCCCAAATATATTAGGCATCATCAAGTTCAGGTTCTGCAGCTGGGGTCTGACACTTATTTAAATTTCCATTTGGCAGTAGCTTGAAAAAGTATATTCCTTGATTTGAAGCAAAATAACATCAGATATATATATATATATATATATATATATATATATATATATATATATATATATATATATATGTGTGTG
>JAECUM010035276.1:0-15633 GCA_016617855.1 Megalonaias nervosa
CCTCCACCATTAATACTGGCCGCCATGTATAGCCTATCTTGTGCTGAAAAATGGCGTTAAACCCTATAACAACAACAACAACAACAACAACAACATAAATCCTCTCAAATTATAACTGAACACAATTAAATGACTGATTCCACTAAAAGACGTGTTAAAATAGGAAAATCCAAGGGGAAAACCAAAGTCCTGAACACAAATCTAAGTAAACTTGTTTATAAATATTATCTTAAAGTTCAGTCCACACTCATAGAACAAAGTTACCTATGCAATATGTTGATTACAAAATGACCCTACAATCTGCAATCATGTTCACAAATTAAACACACGATATAGATATCCTTATCAGATCCATAATGATCAAAAAGGTTTGTATAGGAATAAACTGAAGTTACTGAGAGAACAAACAAAATACAATTCGAGATGAAAAAATGCTGCTTATTCAATCACAAAGTAAATTAATTAGACATGACTTTGCTCAGGTTATGCAAAGTTCAGACATGTTAACTTTAAAACAAACTTAGCACAGAATTGCATATGAATAACAACGTACATTACTTTGGTACACATCGACATCGTCATCGCAATGTGTTCAGAGAGCAGTGTCAAAATGAAGTTAGGGTCCCGAGTGAACGAGTGGTTTAAAGCGCTCACCGTTCCGGATCATTGCCATCTCACCTCTGTTTGAGTGGGTTCGAGTCTCAGGCTTGGCTAACGTGGGTAAGTGAGAAAGCTTGCCATTAGCTTCTCGTGGGTCGATGGTTCTTCCCGGGGTTTTCTAGGGTTCTTCCTCCGCCAGTTATACTGGCCGCCATGTATAGCCTATCTTGTGCTGAAAAATGGCGTTAAACCATACAACAACAATAAAATGAAGTTCGAGATGCATAAAAAGTTTGCTTCGTTTGTTTTGTTGTTACTTAACTACATTTTCGTTCAGTACCTTGACTGTAACGAAATAATTTCCATTGTAGATAGTTCCCGTTACTGTTTAGTCCATTATGTAAGCTTAGTAGTCTGACCAGAATCTTTGAAGACAAAATTACACTTTTGTGCCATTAGTTAAATATATATTTCAAAATGGCTACCACTGAAAGATATTTTGTTATGCTGTTTGCTTTCTATTCAAATCAGCTTGTACCTTGACACACACATGAACTGGTAACACGATTTATCTAATGCATCCTCATTTTCAATCGCCGTCAAATTTTCATCTTTAGTGAACCCGTTCTGATATTTTATATTAAAAGGTATTATTATAATTCTTTCAGTAAATCAAAATTTTAAATAAAGTTTTAACAGTTTAAGAGCATTTAATTATTGCAGTGAATATTTACCTCGGATCAACTGAAATTATGGGCTAACGTTAATTTATTAATAACCTTACGGAGTACATACTGAATTGTATCAATTGCTATTTACCTCGGACCAATTTTGATTATGGGCTAACGTTAATCTATTAATAACCTTACCGAGTATTTACTGTATCAGTGAATATTTACCTCTGATCAACTGATCATATGTGCTAATGTGAATCTGTTGATAATATTAGCAATTGTTCCGTATTTTTACCCTTAATACCAACAAATTTTGTTTTGCAGTATGATTATGTGAATTAAAGATAATATCCAAGAAAGAGTCATGTCCCCTGGTTTACCAAACCCGTATTCTAATTTTTAAAAAAACAACAAAAAACAACGGAATAATGAAGCAGAAACTAATGAATAAGTTGACCTGTACAACTTAAATCTAAATCTATCATCAACGGGTATGAATGGAAAAGTGCGGTGCAGTTTCAGGAAGAGAATAATAAATTCACGTAAGATCTCTTTGTCTTCTGCCTGCTTGTTCCATTTCATAGGCTTTGTGACGAGATATGGCTACTGAACACGCGGTCTAAGTGAAATGCAGACTGAGTGGGGACGGGGGTCGTTAACTCAGTTTTACAAATCATTAGTTAACCAGTTTGTATGTATTAGACCTTTGTAATAAGAGCCTTTTAACAGGGCTACTTGTAAATTGTTGCATTTGTACTTTCATTGTCAAAAATGAGTCTCTGTCAAAGTTAAGAGTTTGGTGGAGGAGTCCGTCTCTGAAATAGACTTGTGTTGAAAAAAAAAAAGAGTCTGAACAAGGCATTAGACTCGACTACGGGCGGTGGCAAGCCGTTTCAGCAATCATTGCTTTTTCAGATAATAAGTTTTCCCATTTACGCAATAAACCCGTATTTCTCTTAATATGTTACTACTTTACAATGCTTTATTCCTTGTTTCAAGACTATTCACAGCCTTCCATTTTATATGACCGTTAGTTTGAAACGTTTTCGAGAAAAAAAGTTAAGTTCAAGTTTAAATGTAATTTTTCATGGTCTGTGGCCTTTGTTAAAATAATTGTAGAATGACAGAACATTCCGCATTTTGCATACGGGCTTACAAAACGTCATTGATGCAGATCAGACTTGCCAAACACTTTGCACTTGAATTTGACAGCGTCATAATGTCACGTGGTGATTGATTAAGATACATGTAGACGTAACCATCTTGCAGATGAGTTAGTTACTTCCTTTGATACGACACTTGAGACAAATGATACCGAAACATTAATATCGACTTCGTCAAACACAACCCTAAGTGGACTAGGGATATTTCAGCTACCACATAGTTGCATTGATAGTTTTACTGAATGAAAAAAATATCCGTAACAAGGGGATTAACAGCAGAGAGGCTGGACCCTACAACTTTTTAAGAGGGCTCCCTTCGCAAAAATAAGGGTTCCACGAAGACTGAAAAATAAGGTCAATAATCGTAAATGGAAACCTCTAACCGATCATATTCCCATACAACGGGAAACAAATCTATTTAGCTTTTTTGTTACCCCGCGCTGATGTATTTTTTTTTTTTCAAATCGTAGGCGTGTTCGTTTGCGACGCGCACACACACGTGTTGTCGTCAGCCTCTCTGCTGCTGTAGTGTCAACCAAAACCTATATCGAGACCAACATTATACCTTGACCTAGGATCATGTAAATTTATTGTGATAAATCCAAACGGAATAGCTTGAGCTTGTGCAAAGAAGTTTTTTAATTTAATCATGTCCACATAACCTGAATACCAAGTATGATGAATGTTTCGTAACGTATGTGTATCAACTCCGTTAAACACAACTAAAATATTAAAGTTATCTCTGATCACTTTTGGTATTTGTGAATACCGCTGGGTAACATAAATAAATGTCTACCTCGTGAGAATATCCTAGCTGGGATTGTTTGTCTGTCCCGCATAACATCATCGTATACTACGAGATTATTAATACGTCCATCGAAATCATCCACAGATGGAGCTTCATCAATATTAGTGATAAAATCGATAACATCATTACCATCTTCATACAACGACTCTGCGTTTTCATTAAAATCTTTAAGTACTTCATAACATCGTTGATCACCTACAGATGGTGCCACTAAATGCAACTTATACCACTTGAGCCATCTCATTATCAGATTAAGTAATAATTGTGTTTTACCAGACCAAGATGGTCCAATTATTATCATCCTTATAGAATTTAGTAGTGCTGGATGATGTTTAACTGGGTCACGCGCTCGTGTCGCTGAGAAGTCAATTATATCCATAATAATTTATATCATGGATTTATATTGTGTTCGATGTAGAGCACCCACGCCAACTAGTGGATTAACTACAGTGACAACTAAAAATAAAAAACGTGCTCTTACAGGTAAATGTGAGCGATGTGGCACAAAAAAAGTTTAGATTTATTTCGTCGAAAACAAAAACCGGTGGTGATATTGAGACTTCGCTGGGAAAATTACCAGGAACTCCATGGGCGAAGTACCCTGGTGAGAAACATCTGCCTGGGAATAATTACTGTGGTCCTGGAACTCGTCTTGATATCCGACTCGATAACCAAGACCAACCAAACCTGGAGAGTATCCAATAAACGCAATTGATCAAGCGTGTCATATTCATGATGTTGCGTATAAAAGCAAAGATTTACAAAAACGGCACCTCGCAGATGTAAAGTTGATTCATGCTTTAAATTTTATACCTGATAATTCTCTAAGAGAAGATCTTGCTAGCTTCCTAGTAACCTCTGCGATGAAAGGTAAACTAATGCTAGAGGCTGGTAATTAATCAACTGATTATTATCATAATAATGGAATCTGTTTATTATAGTCCAAGAGGATATTGGAGAGGTAAAGCAGCGATTAGTAAACTTGCTGAAGCAGCAAACGTCTCACGTTCTGTTGCTGCAAATTGGTTAGCGCGACAGGCAATATGGCAAATTTATCTACCGCCACAAAAAGAATTCAGTATGCACATTTTGATGTCAGCACTCCCAATGAAGTTCATAAAGCAGATTTTTTATTTTTGCCACATGATACCATTAAAACACGTGGACGTCAATCACACACATACAAATATGCATTAACCGTCGTTGACGTCGCAAGTAGATATAAAGAAGCAGAAAAACTGTCAACAAAAACAACGACTGAAGTTGCATCTGCGTTTGAACGAATTTATCAACGAGGTGGTCTACGATGGCCACAGTTACTACAAGTTGATCCTGTCAAAGAATTTCTTGGTGCAGTATCATCTTTGATGAAAAAACGTAATGTCAAAATCAGACGAGGACACACTGCAATTCATCGTGATCAGGCAATCGTTGAGCGATTTAATCGAACACTTGCTGAGCGGTTATTTGGATATCAGTATGCGAAGGAAATAATTCAGGCAGATACGAGATCTCGTGAATGGGATGTAAGATTACCAAGTGTGATGCTGCGTTAAATAATGAAATTATTCCAGCAACTTCTATGAAACCCACCGTCGCGATTACAAAGAAACATATACCTGTACAACGACATGATTCTTCCTTTCAACCAGTACTGGGTAATGTGACTGTAAGATATTTATTTGAAGCTGGTGAAGTTGAAGGGGGTAAAAAATGGGCAACTGATCCTATCTGGAGTGTGACCACACATACAATTTCTTGCGTGGTTAGATCCATGGGTAGACCTGCAATCTACAGACTAGATTCAAATGCTCCTCAACGTGGATTTGTACGTGAACAATTACAAGTAATTCCTGAAGACACACAATTACCACCGCGTTCACTTCTGTAAACTGGCACCCCTACGTCGATTGTATTCAAGACAGGTCAGCATCACATTTTCGCTTGTGTGACCAAGACTACTATTAATTCTATCAACGGTAAACTGTCTTGGATTATTATTCAAATACTGTCACAACATATTACAGTTACAACTTGTATAGTGATTATTCTGTCGTTGTTTCAGTGTCATGATAAATTCATCGTCAAGATCAAAGTCGCGGTTATTTTTTTTATCAGATTGTCGATAGCCAGATAATTTTTTCTTGATGACGACGAAGTTGATATTTACATCATCAGTGATTTCTTCGGTTATTACGCAATCCATAATAACCTTATGCAGCTGAGATATTTTTCTTACTCGAGACACAGCGAGATAAACTAAATTTGACCACTCGATCCGATCATCAATAATCAAAATATTTGTGTCAGCGATAGTTAATCCTTGTGATGAATGAATCGTTATAGCGTATCCTAATGTCCATGGAGTTTTATTCATGCATAAAGCGCTCGTAACAGCACTGACAGGAACTGCGACGATATCATTTAGTACAAGATTTTGTTTATCACCACCCGGAATTCAACTTCAGTGTTCTGCAGCAGTATATCTGCTGGTCGATAACATAACGGTACAGGTAGATTTGGAAATCTTCCCTTGTGACGCAGAAATAATTTCTCTTGAAGTGTATCACGAACTATCTTTCTACTTGCAACTATCAAATCATTTAGTCTCCACAAATTCCAAAAATCACTCATTGGCGTCTCTGGAATTACCCCACGCATTATTTCACATTGTATTCTATCTGGCTGCAGTCTGATTAACTTTTTAAATTCTTTCAGAGGTTCATCAATAGCTCTATGATCATCATTTATTTCTTCGTAATAATCTACAAACGTTTTTAACCATTCGTGTGGAGACTGCCCAACAAAAGGTGGTGGTTGACCATGATCGCCACACATTATCACAGCTGTATTTTTTGTTAACAGCCAATCTAGAAACATTTTTAATACTTGTAGCGATACCGTACAAATTTCGTCCCAGATAACAATCTTGGGAATGTATTCTCACCCATCCGCGATGGCGTCCACGCGTCTCCGCACCATCTGAAGAAACTATGATAAGTTTGAGATTTCACCCCTCGTTCGTTCATTTCTCTGGCGAGTCTGTGTGTGGGCGTCAGCACAACCATATCAAAATTCCGAAATAATTCAATGGCACGTGTTGTTTTACCAGAACCACCACATCCATTTACGTATACGGTTTTATGCCTGGCTACAGGATCATGAACAGATGGCGCTGTCGATGCTGGTATTTGATTGTTATTCTTATAATACTTTTCCACAATTTCAACGTCGGCAGATTCAGAATAACTAAATATGTTTTCGCGTTTTAGTCTCCATGATCCCCACTCACCAGTGCCAAGTAATCCATGTAGCTGATCTAAATATTTTTTATTTATATAAAATGAATCCGTGGAAAAACTAATCGCGGTATCAACGAATTTGTTTATCATCGATAATAAGTTTATTGAAACGTACGCGAGCATCGAAGATCTTAAATGAATAAATTGCAGCGACTCACCATCAATATAACTCACAATTGTACCTAATTTAGTTCCGACAGATTAATAAACATCATTTCGGTTTATAAACATATTTCTCTCCGTTGTATCAACAATTATAAAATCGAGTTCTGCATCGTCCGTATTCAACCTCGTACACGTTCGTTTATGATCATAGCACCACCCTGAGTAAACTTACCGATTATTTTTCAGCCGAGATCCTTTGCAACGTTTTCATTATTTTCTTTGTTGATCCGGAGACAACATTAATAAGTTTAACAACTTCATCCTCGTCAAGATTAAGAAATTTTTCATTGATGTCTTCGGCTGCATCAAACTTATTTGGTTGTGGTAACCAAACTTGTTTCTGCGGACGATACGATATTATGGCGCCACTTACACGTAACGAAGTTAATATTTTTACATCAATCATATATCCTAACAACAGGAGCCCAATGATTTTCTGAGAAATGTCTTCCAAACCACGCATAAACAATCGAATGAAGATCTCGTTCAAATTCAACTGAATCCACGCAGGCGAATCCAGTCAGATCAAAATCTGGCAAAGGTCCATTTATTGCAACTCTTGTCATCTCGTGTGTTGGATGACCAAATCTTTTAAAGTATTCAGAACACTCTCCGTGTTCAAGAAAACTTCCAGGATAACACGCCACCATATCAACTGATATAACGTCGACGTAATCGTATTTAGTATTCCATAATCCGTCGTGTCCGTACTCGATACAACTACGTTGGACATCAACGAGAAATTCCGATCTTGTAGGTTTCCATGAATGTTTCTCCCGAGCAAAATGAGCAGCAACTGATGGAACGGTTAAACAGTTATTCAATAATTGTTCGATAACATTATCATCGTTCGTGTATTTTAGAGTAAGATTTTTCATTTCTTCGTGGAGTCATTCTGCACAATAAATTTCTCCGCTAGGCCTTATAAACTGATCGTAATTTCCATCAGCGGAACTTCGAAACAGCCAAACAGATACAGGACCACTTTTTCTGATATCGTTGATAGCATCGAACATAACGCCGTCGTAAAATTTGACTGTCTTGGTTCGTGGAAATATCATCGCTGTGGACATCCATGCATGAGCGTTATGATCAACGATTGTTATCGGAGTTCCATTTTTCGTGTATTTCGGCGCGTATAAGATCTCTCCGGTTAATGTCTTCACCGTAATCGGAAATCTTAATCTTTTTCCTAACTCAGCAACGTCGCTGACAGACGCTCTGCCCATGTGTTTATTTTTTCACGTCGAAAATCCGTTAAGCCGTTTCCACGCGTCGCTGTTGCGAAATGTTCTGTAACTCGCTCAGCTACACAATTTATCCTTGACAGTTTCATCGTCGCAAGATCACCAACGTCAGGTCTTTCACGTAGCAGAGACAACGCATAAACAACTGCAGTCACAGGATACGCTCTTTCGTAATATGGTTTGTCAACGCCGGTCAGCGTACCTGGTTGGGAATTTTTATTCAACGTGACGATGCTACTTCCAACTGTCACGAGGACAGGGTCACGTGTTGGAGTCAGAGGAGAAACACGGTTATGTGTGCAATGTGGTGGCAAAAAAAATATAGAGAGCTGAAACAATATTATGATAAAAAAAAATGTCGAGTCTCCCATAAAAACCGTCGAAGACTATCTCGCCAGATTTTCAAAATAAAAATTTTGACAAATAATATCATTATATCAATGGAGCAAAACGAATTTGTGAAACACCCCATCATCAAGAATTATGAGGCATCTCGTGAGGGTGTAATAAGACACTGTCGACTGAAAAACCCAGTCGTTGTTGTTGATAATACTTGTTATCTCAGATTTAATGCTGGGGAAAAAAGATATTTATCTCATACATTGGTGTTCGAATGTTTTCATGGACTGATCGAAAACGACCTTGTGATCGATCATATTGACCGAAATCGGAAAAATAATTCTTTATCGAATTTGCAAGCAATTACGCAAAGGTAGAATTGTAGACTTGGTGAGACGGATATGCACAAAATGGTTGGAAAGAGGGCTGTTAAATCTACAAATGTAGGGACAGGCGAAAAAATAATGTTTCCATCAATAAATGCAGCTGCTAAATATTTTGATGTTACCCGGCGTTTGATACAGTATGTCGCAGATAATATAAGAAAATCGGCATTTTCAAATAAATTCGAGTAGCGAATCACATTTTAGTGCGCGTCAACTTTCTAATGATTAAGCGAGATAACTCTGGCATTGCTGATAGAATAACTGCGCAGTTGTCTCGCTTGATTACATTACTGAAGCGATTCTTTTTTATGGTTTGTAGTCAGTGATTTGAAGGATATTTACCCTTCATAAGTTGTATTTTAACCCTGTTTTGTTGGCTATGCCACATGGAAGGGTTTATAAATTCAGAATATTTTACGTGCAAATTCAGGTAAATTAAGCGTGTTTAGGTTGACATCTGTATGCAACACAGTTAAGTTATTTTTAGATCTTACATTCATGCAACATCTGTTTCGAATACATCCGGTGGTATTTTATATCCACGTTGTAATCAGCTGAAACATGTGTGAAATTAAAATAAATCTCACTGCAGTTTGTAACTTCTGAAATATGTGAGATTTATTTCAGAAATTAAAATTTACATTACGCTGTCAGTATTCTGGTCGTACGTAAGTTCCCTGCGCGCTAGCATAGATAACTTCATATTAATTTCCGAACATTGTATTTGTAAGAACGTACAAAGGCTCAGTGGTAACGCGTAGAACTCTCGTAGTCGAGGTCTGGGGATCGAATCTCATGACTGACATATCGTCGATGGGGCATTATTGCCAAATTTTCTTAATAGTTGGGGCTCCGCCAGCCCTCTAACTTCAACAGAAAAAAACACTCTCCCACCAAGTCACCAAGTGGTGGGAGTACGTTTGCACACCCCGGGTTGATTATGGGGGAGAGTGTGCATGATCTGTTGAACGTAAAGAAGGTCCCATTGTGTGTTGTGCCGTCCAATATCTACAAATACGGATCGCCTAAAATGTCGTTTGGCAATCTGGGGGATGGGGTGGGGTGAGGGTTATTGCTGTAAACACGCTCCTATCCTTGTGCATAATTGCTGTAAATGTGCTACTATCCTTATACATAATTGCTGTAAATACGCTAATATATGTTTGTGCCGTCCATATAATCATATGTTTGTGCCGTCCATATAATCAAATACTATTATCATATGTATCTGTGCCGTCCATATAGTCAAATACTATAATCATATGTTTGTTCCGTCTATATAATCAAATACTGTAATCATATGTATCTGTGCCGTCCATATAATCAAATGCTATAATCATATGTTTGTGCCGTCTGGAAAAAACATTCCTCAACGAGGAATATTTTTTAAAATTCTGATTCAGATTTTTTAAAATATTTTTTATTTCTATTTTCAGATTTAGAAATATTTGTTATATTTATTAATATTTTATTTGTTATTATTATATTAATTCTGATTCAGATTTTTATTTTATTAATATTTTATTTTTATTAATATTATTCTGATTCAGAAATATTTTTTAATATTTTTTATTTTTATTTTTATTATTCTGATTCAGAAATATTTTTTTTATATTAATTCTGATTCAGGAGTATTTTTTATATTAATTCCGATTCAGATTTTTATTTCTATATTAATTCTGATTCATATTTTTATTTTTATTTTTATTATTATATTAATTCTGATTCAGATTTTTATTTTTATTTTTATTATTATATTAATTCTGATTCAGAAATATTTTATATATTTTTATTAAAATTTAATTTTATTATTATATTTTATTCTGATTCAGATTTTTATTTTATTAATATTTTGATTCTGATTCAGATTTTTTTATTATTATTATATTAATTCTCATTCAGAAATATTTTTATTTAAATAAATATTTATTATATAAGGAATCAAGAAAATATTAATGCTGTTATTGTTGCCATTAAGCAATTACAACATGACGGTATAAAAATTTCTGATGAACTTAATCCTGAAAAAATTATGTGTGATTTTGAATCATTACAATTTCGAAAATCCAAGAACAGGTATACACTACCAGCCGATTACAGATTCATAAAGCTGATTCAGCAGGCAATGTTACAGTCGCTGGCAGCAGTTACAGATGCTCAAGTAAAATTATTCGTTCTTCTTTCACGCTCAATCGAAAAAATTAAATCAGAATTATCTCACGAATACGAAATAAAAAAACGAGTAAATGCTCGTAGAAGACAATTGAACAAGATTATGACAGCGACTAAAGCCGCGGAAGAGTTACTGGCGAAAGATAGCGACGAGTGTTACTCGTTCCACAGTGAAAGTGACGACGAAACTGACGATATCACCGTGACTAAACAAGAGGGATAAATACAGTAAAAAAAAAATTTACTCAGAATCAGATTAAAATAATAATTTTTTATTCTGATAACAACAAAAAAATAAACTAACAGTATCCCATCATAAATATTTTATTCTGAATCAGATTTATTTTTATTCTGATAATAATATTTATTTTTTATTTTGAATCAGATTTATTCAGACTTTTTTGTTCCACGAACGCGAGATTTATGATCTCACATACAGATTTACGTCCAGTGATTCTCCGCGCAAATCCAAAAGGTGTCCTTGCTGATCAGTAAGCTTAAAATTTATCCTTGATAACAGCGGATTATGCACACGAAGATAACGTTGATTGGTTCTGATACAATTAAATAGCCTGGGGGGACGTGAGGGGTAAATGTGTATAAAATGTATCCTTGCTGAGCTTGATTTGAGTTTTGTAAACCTACTTGATAACTTCCATCGACGACGTCACATACTAGATCGTCGATGTTATATTTACAATTCCTAGGCGAGACATAACGACCTCCACCGTATGGATCGTTGTTGTACCTTAAACTGTTAGCTTACAGGATTGCTTTTCTCCATGCCTCAAGAATTTTTGGAAAGTAATCATTGATGTTTAAATCAGATTTAGGAGTTTGTATTACCCTGGTAAAAAGATCTATTTTTTCCTGGCGACCTGGATAAAAGTTAAATATATTTTTTATTATAATTTGTTTGAAATAATTAAAATCAAACATTACCGCATTTAAATGTTGAATTGAATCAATGATGTTTCTTTTGTGTCATCGCTGTAATGTTGTGTTATACTTGTACAATGATGTTTAATGACATCAGAAATATAATTAAATTCTTCATTCAGTCCATCGTTGTGTGATTTAACAATAAGATTTGCAAATCTGTCATCGCCGTCATCGTATTAAAAAACATTTCTCGTGTCAGGGATGCTTTCGCCGTCGTCGGTGAAAAATCTATTGGTGTTCCATATTAAGATTTTCCTGTATTCGGGAGTTTTTATAAAAAAATTTCTTGTCGTAAGAAATTCATCTCGACTTGGTTCTGGTGGCAGCGTCGTTGACACTGCCAGCGCAACTTCAGGCCAACCAAGTACAGATCTAATAGATAATTGATTAGTATCTACGACATAGCCGGGTGAATAAATTTCTATCGCGGATGACAGCGTTTTGGTTCGTGAACAGTGATAGCTATCTTGGATTCTTTTCCAGTGATAGATTTAATTCTGCGCTGAAATTCCTCATTGATCTGTTCTATTTGATAACTGCCCGTGGAAATACTGACTACCTGCCAATCTGGAGCTCCAGATGGTTTTGTGCACACCAGTAACAGTCGCGGTATGTTTGATAGTGTTATCGCGCGGTGTCCACGTTGATGATCCTGATGATACTGTCTGATCTGCGCGTGAGGAATTTTAATCAGATTAGTTTGTTAACGATATTAGGAATTCCACTGACAATATCGTTGAGTCTCGTGTTAATGTCAGCGAGTTTTATGTCAACGGTTGGTGGATTTCCAAAAAATTCATTAGTGGTTTCGTTTATGTTTCTGCGAAAATTCAGAAACAGTTGTACGTGATTGGAAAATTCAGTTCTAAATGCGGTCATTCCATCATTGATCGTCGACAACGAAGTTGTCATCGGAATGTTGTTATCGTCGACGTATTTTTTTTTTTTTTGTTGCAGCGTCGAGATTATCTGCTGGTTCTCCCACGTTGGTAATTTTATTGTTGTTCATGTTGATAATGCCGGTCATCATATCTCCGGTTTTTAATAATCATTCGCTTATACTATCTCGGATCGTCATTGGAGTATTAATGCTATGAACGAGTTTACCTTGTTTGTCTTAAACAGCTATGCTACCTTCACGTGCTGCCCTGTCACGAAAATAATATCGTTGATTGAAATATTACTCGTTTTCAATTTTCCTTTACGGTTTTGAAATACTACTAGTTCACCAAGATCAACGTTGGCAAGATTAAGCAGATCAGATCACTGATCTGTTTTGTTACTCGTTTGAGTAAATCTTCACCTGGTGTTTGTTGGGTTTTAGCTTTAGCTGATCTTCCGTAAATATCTACCAGTATACAATATAATATAATAGTTGTTTAAAACGATAGATGCTGGTTAACGGTATACTCGTGCACGACTTTATGAGGAGACGCTGATGATTTTGAAATCGCGTCAAGTACAGCAAGTACTTCACGGCCACATATTGGTGGGTCGGTTATTTTTTGTGTTGGAAACGTTGAATACCAGATTGGAATTTTCATCGAGTGCTTTGCACTCTGCTCACGTATTTTAAAAATTCTTTTGGTGGTGCTAACCCGTAGGAATCAAAATAAACAGTTCCACGTGGATCAATCGCGCGTGCAACCCAATGTGTACCTGTGTTGGTGGATTTATCGAGATTAATAATTCTAGTTTCAACCCGGTTTGGTTTACGCGGTAATTGATCACGCACAAAAACACCTCTGAAATATTTTATGTTTAGCTGGGTAGCAGCATCAAGTAAATCAAAATTGGACATTGGAAGAATTAACGAGGTATCGTTCCTGGTAATCTTAGACCGCGACCGTATCGTGAGCCTGGCAATTTTAGACGGATGTGATGTGGCACGTTTAGTGCTCTTAGACGTCTTCCGTGTTGTTGTGTCCGTGATCTTTTTTTAAGCTTTCTGCGTGCATAATTCCTTTTCCTGTTGCTTTCTTTAATGCCATCCCAGCAGCGGTTCCAACAGCACCTAACGCAGCTGCTTTTGCAACAGCTGGAGCAGCCGCTGAAATTATTCCTGGAATATCCGCGAGAAGTGGAAATATTCCACCGGTTTTAACAGCATCGCTGATAGCACTCGCTGAACGAGTAAGTTGTAATCCGGTTTTTGATTTTTTTAGCTGCATTGAAGTGCTTGAGTTGACGTTCTGTCAGTGACAGTTTATTCGGACTACCTGATATTTGTCCTTTTAAAGATATTGTTGTTCCACAGTTATCTTTGGACGCTGATTGTAGTTTTCGAATCTGACCAGGAGTCAGACTGACACTAACATTATGATATGACATTTTTATAATATCATCCTGATTTTTTTAAAATGTTTGAGAAAACATCTACATGTTTTACATGTTTTCCACCGGAGCATCAACGACTTTCATTCGTTCACCAACACCTTCAAGTAGTATTGTTTTATCGGATAATATAACCGCGATTGCTCTGTAATTGGCAATAGCACCTTGTCGGTTTACGCGAGCTCGAAATTGTATGTCAACGACAGATTGCCTGAATAAATCTAAATGTTCCAACGAAAAATAATAGATCGGATACAGCGTTGTAAAATCCCGCTGAGATATTTGTAAGCCAGTATCGATATTTTGGTCGCGTCCCATGAATGTCATCAAACAATGATATGCACGCGCAACATGATTATCTGTAAAGTTCAGCAATATGTCCTCGGCTGGTTCTTGATGTCCATTTATCCTTAAAGAAACTCCTGTGACACCAAGTTTGTCAAATATCATTATACTTTTCATTTGATTATTTACTCGTGCAGCATCTTGGAACGCAACAAATATATGTCGCGGTGCAGAGACACCATGCTGTGTTGCTATCTGCCATGTAAATAAATCGTTGGTATTTCTCTGGATAGAATCTGTGGTCATCGTCAACCACGATAATGTTGATTTACCGCCTTGATCCATAAAAGAAAGCAATTTTTGTTCTTCATTGATCGATGGAGTCATTGTTGGCATCCGAAAGCTTTGTCAGTGTTACTTTTCCATGAAGTACTACTGTTGCAGCTGGATTAACTCCTTCAGCGTGCCATATTGCATCATCGTCGGTATTTTTCCGTACTAATACAATTGTATGTTTCCAAAGATGTGTGATAGTGGAATCGCACATGAGAAACTTTCATTATCGTTCAGCATTGATCGACGTGATGCAAATCCCAAGTTGAAATTTTCGTTCATCGATGTAACTGTGTCTCCGGCTGCGTTCAGCGTTACATTTCTGCTTTCTAGATGATCAGTTGTGTCCTTGGCAAACATCATTGATGGACCAGCTGATCTTGAGTAATCATCGCAGTATCGCGCAAGACAGATTATTGTTATAACAACGTCGATGTCGTTGTGGTAAACTTCAATTTTTCGTCCATCAATGACGTATGCGGCACCTTTGAATAACGCCATGATGCCATTGTCGACAAACCAACTTGATCACCAATTCTGTAGGGGTTATTATCCGTCTTTACTAGTTTACCTTCGATCTCAAGAAATGCCTCCGCGAGCAGGAAATACCTGCTTGTATCCTGAACTTGTAATTCGATTCTTCCACGTTCATCAGGTACACATGCGTCATAAGAATGATACTGGTAATCACGCACAGACTCGTCTTTGAGAACTGGTGCGTCCATGTCAAATGCGGAATCAGATATGCGCTTAAACATCTTTATTATTATCGTGTTCGTCTAACACGAAGACCGCTTCCTGCTATTAAACTTGCGGTTATATTTTTTTTCCTTTTGTGATATGGGTACACTAGCCAACTCTGCTAGTTTTTTTTTTTTTTTTG